>ML834534.1:37930-49669 GCA_009831015.1 Picea engelmannii | reverse complement strand
AAGCTCATTTCCAAAACCAGGAAATTTGTTTTCCTGATGATCCGCCCTCAGGGAAAGAGGAAGAGTGTGGCCATGACCTCCAGAAAAGGCCTCGCTGCACGAAAACAACAGAAGGATAAGGTCGTGGAGGAGTACGAGGACATCTTCACCTCCCCCGCAGGGGTGCCTCTACACTTCCAGGTCAAGCACCCCATTGATATGAACCTAGGTGCGTCGCTGTCCAATGGAACCATCTACCGACACTCTATCTTGGAGAATGACAAAATCAAGAGGCAAAATCAGGAGCTGTTGCAGAAAGGTCACATCCGGCCGAGTTCATCGCCCTGTGGGAGCCCGATCGTATTGGTGCAGAAGAAGGATGGGACTTGGAGACTCTGCATTGACTATCAGGCACTGAGCAAGATCACTGTCCGGAATAGGTACCCGATCCCACGGATTGATGACCTTCTGGACCAACTCAAGGGGGAAAAATATTTTAGCAAGATCGACTTGAAGTCTGGGTATCACTAGGTACCAATCAAACCCTCTGATGTGTGGAAGACTACATTCAAATCCAAGGAGGGCCTTTTCGAATGGTTGGTCATGCCTTTCGGGTTAACGAATGCCCCTACAACCTTCATGAGGCTAATGGATGACATCCTGTGGCCATTCACAAACTCATTTGTAGTGATGTACTTCGATGACATTCTGATCTTTAGCCTGACTTAGGAAGAGCACCTCCACCACATCCGATAGGTGCTCCAAACACTGCGGCAAAACAAGTTGTGTGCCAATTTGGAGAAATTCACTTTTGGCATAACCCAGGTTCAGTATCTGGGATACATTATTGATGAGCGGGGGGTGCATGTGGATCCAGCAAAGATCCAAGTCATTCAAGATTGGCCAACCCCAACCACCCTAATAGAGATCCGTAGCTTTTTAGGTCTTGCCAATTTCTACCACAGGTTTGTGTTGGGATTCTCTCATATCACTTGGCCCTTGAATCAAGTCACCAAGGGAGGAGCTAAAGAAAAATTCTTTTGGTCTGAATCTCAACAGAAGGCATTCAGGGAGTTGAAGTATCACCTCTGCTCTACACCAGTGCTCACATTACCAGACTTGCAACAACCATTTGAGATCGAGACAGATGCCTCTGACTATGCTATTGGGGCAGTCCTTACTCAACATGGGCATCCAGTGGCATATCGTAGTGAAACACTTTCTGACACATTCCGGACGTATCCCACTTATGAAAAAGAAATGTATTCCATTGTGCAGGATTGTCAGCAATGGAAGCCTTACATTTTGGGAAAGGAAATGGTCATCCACACAGACCATCGACCCCTGCAGTTCATACAGACACAAGGGAAGTTGCAGAACGATCGCCATCAGAAGTGGTCCACATACCTACAACAGTTTCATCTGAACATTAAGTACAAAAAAGGTAGCACCAATAATGTTGCAGACTGCCTCAGTCGACCACCCATCGTGGCACTAACCACTGTTCTCAACTCTCGTAGGCACGAGACTTCTGATTGGCCACTTCTCTACACAAGTGATCCAGAATTCGTCCACACATACAATACACTCTTGGAGGGTAAGCAAGTTCCCAATTTTCACCTCCAGGATGCCCTGCTTTGTCACCTGGGACACCTTTGTGTTCCTTCAAGAGAGCATGCCAAGATGATTTGGGAGGCGCACTACAGTCGGGTCGCTGGGCATTTCGGGGTAGAGAAAACCATGGCAGTACTGCAAAAGTATTTCTATTGGTCAAACCTTCGACAAGATGTCGGGAAGTACATCAAGTCCTGCACTGCTTGTGCCATTTCCAAACCGACCATCAAGAGGCAAGGCCTCTATACTCCGCTTCCTACCCCCAGTCGACCTTGGGAATCCATCTCTATGGATTACATGTCGAGCCTTCCTTCTACTAAGCATGGAAATGACTGTGTTTTTGTGGTCGTTGACTGATTCTCGAAGATGTCCATTATGATGGCCTGCAAGAAGAATATCACAGCAGAAGCCACTGCTAAACTCTTCTTTGAACGAGTGTGGGTACACTTTGGGATCCCACAGTATATCATCTCATATCGGGACAGTAGGTTCCTCAGTACATTTTGGTCGAGCCTCTGGTTTATGTTGGACACCAAGATCACCAAATCCAAATCTTTCCATCTGCAAACTGATGTCCAGATAGAGGTCGTCAATCAGATGATCGTACACATTCTATGCATGTACAATTCAAAGAATCCACACACATGGGATGAGAGCCTCCCCTATGTATAACACAGCTACAACCGGGCTCTCCATAGCTCAACCAGCCACAACCCCTTTCAAGTGGGCTTGGGATTCTAGCCACTATGTCCCATTGACATAGCCATGCCATTTGTGGCTACTCAGGAAGATTCAGCTCATGTCCAGTCTGAAGTGGATAAGGAAAACAACTTCATTGAGCACATTCAACACATCTGCCAACAGGTTCATGACATCTTGGACAGAGCCAATGCTAAGTACAAGCAGCGACATGATCAACATCGGGTGCCACACAACTTCCAGGTGGGCGACAAAGTGTGGTTGCATTTGCAAAAGGAGCGCATCGCTGGACCCCACCGCAAGCTTCGTCCGCTCAGATATGGGCCATACACCCTCACCAAGGCTGTAGAGGAAAATTCCTTTGAGATCAACATTCCACCATTCCTTGGTCTACACCCAGTGTTCAATGTGGACCACCTTCGGCCCTACTTTCCACCTCTACTAGACACATCCTACATGGCAGAACAACTCACACCAAAAGAGTTAAATCCAGACTGCATGGAACAAGCCAGAACTGATCAGATCATGGATACACAGATCAAGCACACCTGAAAACAAAGGATACCACTATATCGAGTTGTGAAAGTAGGCCAACTCCTTCACCAAGGCAAATGGCTCACCAAGGACCAAGTTCAGCAGAAGTTTCCTCATCTCATGGAGGAAGTCAATGCAATGGGGACCATTGCTTCCTAAAGGGGGAGGAATGATCTAGGTGGATATTGGTGGCCACCCACCTATTCCACTTGGACCCCCACCATTGCTTCTTTCATTTTTTTAGTTTTCTCACAGTTTACTATTTTTAGCAGTTTTTCGAGTCCTGAACTTTCAGAGCCGTTTTAAGGCCTTAAACGACGTTTTTTGGGACGTTTTTTGGGAAAACGTGGAGCAACATGGATCATAGTTAAATGTTTCTCACCCAAAAGTTGTAGTCCTCGGATAGATATTTCTAACGAGGTATATAATGCGTCAAACAGAGATCGTATGCCAAAGTTACGTCCCCAGGAAGTTGATGTACCAACTTACCTAAACGGGGCCCATAGTCTTGGCGTTTCATCTCCTAGGGTTAGGTCTTTGGATGTTTAGGGTTTTCCATTATTTCTCAATAATAATAGGCATTCGAGCCTCATTGTAACACAGTTCAGAGGCTAGTAGCCGCCACATCTCTTCTTAGAGATAAGCTACCAACGCCCTAGCTAGTTTATTTACATTCTGTCTGTAAGCATATTTCAGTCATTTGTTATTAATGAAATGAAGTCTTATTTCTGTTGCATCTCTGTGTTTATGTGTATTTTTGTATTTCATTGTGTTCCTAAATAAATCCGGATAACTTGTAGCCTCCTTCTGGTTGTAGCCAGAGAATTGGGGAGTTGGAGCTTCCCTTAGGTTGTATCCTAAGAAACTAGGGGGTTGGAGCCTCCTTCCAGTTGCAGCTGAAAAAAAAAGGAAGTTGGTGCTTCCAATGAATGTAATTCTTCAAGACATATAAGAAAAATCATTCTGTGGTTTTCTCTCGATTTGGGTTTCCACATAAAACACTGGTGTACTGTGTATGTGTATGTTTGTTCAGTACTTATTTACTCTGCAGTTATTGGATGATAATGCTTCATTGATATAACACTTGGATTATATGGTTAAAAAGGATTAAATTTCTCTATTACTGATTCACCCCCCCTCTCAGTAATCCAACAATCGGTATTAGAGTAGGTTCCTTCATAAATCAGTTTAACCACTGAAAGGTAGATCATGGAGAGTACCAACTCATATAAAAATGGAATACCATAGTTTGATGGATAGAAGTATGCTTTTTGGAGCATAAGTATGAGGACATATATACAGGCACAGGGATTTCAAGTTTGAAAATCAATTGTATATGGATACACAACACCAATAGTTCCACCAACAAATGAAAAAGCAGTAAAACTCGGTGAGAATAATTCCAAAGCCACAAATGTACTTTTGAATGGTGTCAGTGATACAGTATTCACCAAAGTTGCACATTGTAAATCCGCTAAAGAGATTTGGGACAAGATTCAAAATATTTATGAAGGAGATGCAAAGGTCAAAGAAGCAAAGCTTCAGACTTACAGAGGTTAGTTCGAACAACTAAAAATGAAGGAATATGAATATATCACAACCTACTTCTTAAGATTTGATGAACTAGTGAATGCAATCATAGGATTGGGAGAAGAAATTGAAGAATCTGTAATTGTTCAAAAGATACTAAGATCTCTTCCTATGATATTTAACCCTAAGATATCAACACTAGAAGAAAGATCAGATCTGGACTCAATAAGCATGGATGAACTGCATGGAATCTTCACAACATATGAAATGAGAACTGAGCAGGAAAATCCAGATGTAAAAGAAGCAGCCTTCAAGGCATCCAAAAGATCAAAGAAAAAGAAAAAGGAAAAAGAAGAATATAGCAACAACAATGACGCCTCGGAAGATGATGAAGAAGTGACCAACTTCGTCTAAAGACTGAACAAGGGAACCAAAGGTAGGTATAGAGGTAAGCTCCCTTTAATTTGTTTTAATTGTGATGGTATTGGTCATTTTGCTAACAAATGTCCTCATAAGAAAAAGATAAACGATGAAGGTTACTCACAAGGAAAACACACATATAAAGGAAAAATAACTACAAAGAAAATTTTCAATAAAATATTATACACCAAAGAAGACATCTCATCATCAGATGAAGATGAAGTCAGTGACAATGATACAAGACGAGTTCTATTTATGGCAGTAAAAGACTTTGACAAAGAAGGCTCCAAAGAAGAAAATGAAGAAGCCGAAGAAGAATGTGAAGAAGTCGAAGAAGAAATTGAAGAGGTAGAAGTTGACTATCGAGAAGAATTAATGTGTGCCATAGAAGTTATCAGAAGAGAAAACAAGAAAAACAAGAAACTACAAGCAAAACTAGACAAGAAAAAGGACACTCGAGAACTAGAACAAATGATCACAAAATTGAAGGTTCAAATAGAACAAGATAAAAGAATTGAAGAAGAACTCAAAGAACAACTAGAAGAAAAGGACAAGATCATTGGAAACTTGGAAGCAGAGGTTGTCACACTAAGAAAGGATATTCAAAAGAAAAATATGCAAAATAGCTCAAAAGTTCTGGATGACATTATCAACAGTAAAAAATATCATCTTGACAAGTCCGGACTTGGATACAATTAGACAGAAAAGGGATCAAGCTCCAAAACAATAGAGAAAGAAACAAATCCAAAGATCTATGCATAAACAATCAAAGAGGATAGGAAGATATACAAGGAAAATTACATGGACACTCCTCCACCAAGAAGATTCATATTTCAGAATCAACAACAGACAGATAGGCCTCAAGAATAAGAAGGATTCATAAGAGCACCTCCTTTCAGAAGATCGTCAACTCCTAGGTATCAAACTATATTTTTTCGTTTATGTTATGCATGTAATAATTTTGGACATAAAGCTGTGAATTGTAGAGCTAACAATAGGAACAATAACAACTTTGAGAGTTATACACAAAGGGATTATTCAAGGAGACCTAGTGACACACAAAGAAGAAGTTACAACAACTTTGAATCTTTGAGCACTGAAGTGGAATGTTACAAATGTAACAACTTTGGACACATGGACAAGGATTGCAGAATGAAAGTCCCTCCTAAATAACCTCAACAAAATAGCAACAGTCACAGACAAGAACATCAGAAAATGACATGGATAAGAAAGCAAGATCAGTGTAACAATGAAGAATGCACAATTGCTCTACAAGATAAGTAGAAGAAACACGGTTGGTATGTTGACAGTGGATGTTCAAAACACATGACAGGTGATAAAGACAAATTTCTTACATTACGGAAAGAAAAAAATGGATCAGTCTCCTTCGGAAATGATAATTCATCCAAAATCATTGGAGAAGGCACAGTCTGAATTGGGAACAAGAAGGAAAAGGCACACAATGTTCTACTGGTAGAAGATATGAAACATAATCTTCTAAGTGTGAGTCAAATGTGTGACCAAGGTTATAAACTTACTTTCTATTTAGAAAAGTGTAAGATAAGAAAATAAGGTTCAGGGAAATTGGTCGGTACAACTGCAAGAACTTCAAACAACATATATGTGTTAAGTGAAATTGGAAATGAAAAGTGTTGTATAGGAAAGGAAGATGAAAGTTGGCTATGGCATAGAAGAATGGGTCACATGCATTTTGATAACCTTGTCAAAGTCAGCAAAAGAGAAGCAGTCAGAGAAATGTCCCAGATCATGAAACCAACCAACACTTTATGCAAGCATTGTGAACAAGGAAAGAAAACAAAGACTAGGTTCAAATCAAAGGAATATTCAACAACAAGACCACTGGAAATTTTGCACACTAATCTAGTTGGACCAACTACAACAAAGGGTTTAAAAGGTGAAAAATACTTTATGTTATTAGTTGATGATTATACAAGAATGATTGCAGTTTGCTTTCTCAAGAACAAATCAGAAGCTTTTGAAAAATTCAAGATCTACAAGGAAATGGTTGAAAATGAGATGGATTCAAGAATCAAATCTTTGATATCTGATAATGGAGGAGAGTTCACTTCAAAGGAATTTATGGACTACTGTATCAGTCATGAAATAAAAAGACAATTCTTCGTTGCTAGGACACCTCAACGGAATGGAGTTGTTGAAAGAAAGGACATGACAGTATAAGAAATGGCTCGAACAATGCTAATGGATTCCAAATTGACAGATATATTTTGGACATACACAGTGCATACAATAGTTCACATTCAAAACAAAGTAATGCTAAAAAACAACACTGATAAAACTCCCTACAAGCTATGGAAAGGAAGACTAACAAATGCGAATCACTTCATAGTTTTTGGAAGAAAATGCTACATCAAAAGAGAAGATGGCAGAATAGGAAAGTTTGACTCTCGTGTGGACAGAGGAATACTTGTTAGCTACTCAAGAACAAGGAAAGCATACAAGTGTTACAATCTAAGATTGAACAAATTTGTGAAAAGAATCAATGTAACAATTGATGAAACATGCAGACCAGAATCAAAGGAAGAAGAAAACAAATCAATGGAACAACATTTTGAAGAAGAAGATGAAAAAGAAGTAGAATAGGAAGATGAAGATGAAGAGAATCCAGAAGAAGTAGAAGATAAAGTTCATAAAGTATCTCCAAAGACACCTAGAAAATGAGTATAGAAGAATCATCCTTCAGATCAAATTATTGGAAACAAAGATGCAGGAGTTGAGACTAGAAGAAAAATCCATTCACTAGAACAAACACACCTAACACTCTTATCTACAATTAAACCAAACTGTTTTGAAGAAGCCAGGAATGATGAATTTTGGAATAAGGCCATGGATGAAGAATTGGATCAAATAGAGAAAAATGACACTTGGGAATTGGTTCCAAGACCAAAGAATAAGAATGTGATCAACAAAAAATGGGTTTTCAGGAATAAATTGAATAAAGATGGGCAGGTTACAAGGAACAAAGCTAGATTGATATGTAAAGGATATGCACAGATTGAAGGAATTGACTTTGAAGATACATTTGCCCCAGTTGCTAGAATGGAGGCAATCCGTTTAATTTTAGCTTATGCATGCTCCAAAAATGTTAAAGTATATCAGATGGATGTAAAATCATCTTTTCTGAATGGGGAACTTGAAGAAGAAGTTTACATTGAACAACCAGAAGGATTTCAGTTATCAGAGAACACAGACTATGCATGTAAATTAAAGAAGGCCTTGTATGGTATAAAACAATCTCCTAGAGCATGGTACTCCAGACTGGATAAGTATCTACAGCCGGCAGGGTTCAGAAAAGGAAGTGCAGACAACAACCTCTACATCAAGGTAAGTCAAGGTAATATTTTATTAAATGAAGTTTATGTTGATGATATTATTTTTGGTAGTGATGATGACAGGTTAAGCTAGAAATTTGCAAAAGACATGCATAATGAATTTGAAATGTTGTTACTTGGAGAACTATCCTTCTTTCTGGGACTTTAGATACGTAAAAGCAACCAAGGAATTTTTATTTCTCAAACCAAGTATATCAGAGAAATGCTAAAGAGGTTCGGAATGGAAGATTGCAAACCAGTTATCACTCCCATGCAAACCAGTTGAAATTTGATCAAAGATGATGATTTGAAGTCTACAGATAAGAGGCAATACAGGTCAATGATTGGCAGCCTACTATATGTGACAACATCCATACCAGTTGTAATGCAAACAGTTGGACAGGTGGCACGATTTCAAGAAGCACCAAATGAATCACATGTATTAGTAGTAAAGAGGATTTTCAGATATCTCAAAGGAACAAAAGAGTTTGGATTATGGTATCCAAAAGGAAAATATCTATCACTTATTGCCTACACAGATGCAGATTGGGCATGTTGTATTGATGACCAATGAAGCACCAATGGAGCAACGTTCTACTTAGGTTAGTGTTTGGTATCATGGATAAGAAAGAAACAATCATCATTATCTCTATCTATAGCCGAGGCAGAGTATATTGTAGCAACAACATGTTGTACATAGGTTCTTTGGATGAAACAAACTTTGACAGATATACAGGTTCAGTATAATGATCCCATTCCAATATATTGTGATAATACAAGTGCCATCAGTATCTCAAAAAAATCGGTGATGCACTCCAAGATGAAGCACAGTCCAATCAAGTATCACTTTCTACGGGAACAGGTTGCAAAAAAGAACTTTAGAGTTGAGTATGTGGGCACAAAAGAACAAGTGACAGACATCTTTACAAAATCACTTCCACGGGAAGCCTTTGAATATCTTCGCCAAAGACTTGGACTTATTTCTACTCCAAAATGAATTATTTTTGAATGCTTATCATATATGTATTATATGTACACGAGGAAGCACCATAAGAGGAAAGTTCAGTCAGGGGGAGCAACCCCGGATAGAAAGATACCTTTGCCATTGATGACAAAGGGGGAGAGATTTATCAGATGCAGAGGACAAAGGCATGGTTCCAAGGGGAGAAGATTTATCAGATGCAGAGGACAGAGGAAAATTTATCAGATATAGAGGACAAAGGCATGGTTCTAGGGGGAGCATGAGTGATATGATTTCAGTATTGCATCAGAGTGTTTCCATCAATGAGAAAGGGGGAGATTGTTGATTAAGGTTGGTTGTCATTGATGTCAACCCTTGGAGAAATCTTCGCAGCACAAATGTTTGGGTAATGGAACCAATATGTTTGGGTAATGGTTCTAGGGGGAGCATGAGTGATATGATTTCAATATTGCATCAGAGTGTTGCCATCAATGCCAAAGGGGGAGATTGTTGATTAAGGTTGGTTGTCATTGATGTCAACCCTTGGAGAAAGCTTCGCAGCACAAATGTTTGGGTAATGGACCCAATATTGTTTTATGTAAATATGACTCATTATTGTCTTGTCATTGTTGATAAGAAGTAAAGATGGATGAAATCCAAAGTGTTCCCCTTATGGTGAAATCCCTCACGGGAAGATGCTTTGCGAAGTAAGAGAACCCATGCTTAATTGTGGAATAATGAGATGAAGTACAATGAATTTTTCAGGTAAAATATCCTATATGGATAGTTCTTGTCATTCCATTTCTGGTGGTATGTGGAATGTCACATAACTCACGGTTATATAGTTATGGCCATGATAAGTTGGAGACCCCGGGTTTGGGTAATGGACCCAAGTTTGTTTGATGGAAAATGGTATGCATTATGATATATTTTTAGATAATAATATTATATATGGATAGTACATTTCATTCCATTTCTAGTGGTATGTGGAACGTCACATAACTCCTCACGGTTTGAGAGTTATGGCCTTGCGAAGTTGGAGGACCCTCATATGTCATCTAGAAGCCCCAAAAGGTCAAAATAGTCAAAGTGGTTTAACATATTTTAAAAGGTAAATAATAAAGTGAAGTAATGAGTGTATTATAATTCAAAGTTATTACAAAATAAATTTTTTCAATAATAAATTTAATGGAGAAATTAGAAGTGGGTTAACCCTAAAATAAGGAAAGTGGGGCCAAGTGACCTAGAAGATGTTTTTAAGGAAGCTACTTGGAGATTATAAATAAGAGGCAAGGATCTCTCATTTTAAACACACTTGAACATATTAAATATCTATAGGTTTCTGAGGTAACCAAGGATATATAAGCTGAAATTCTGAGGGAAGGTGAAGAAAAGAAGACCGAAATGAAAGGAAGGATAAATTCTTTTGATGGTGCTTTCTAAGGTATGTTATTTACAGGCCATCTCCCCATTTTGTCTATAACGTTTTTCTATAATGATTCAGACAGTGCAATTTCTATGACATTGAGAAAACATATCTTAGTATATATGGTAAAAACTTTAGCTTTTGGTTCATTGTATTTTTGGAGTTACACTCCGTGGAACATAGGGTTTGTGGCTAGTCCTGAAACTAGTCAAAAACAGGTGTTTCGGGTAAAAACGTCACAACTTATTCATACCAGATAAAAATTAAGTGAAACTAAATGTGTTAGTTAGGGTACATTATTTATTATATAGTGTAATGGTTTCAGATCAATTAAATAAATATTCTTTGTGGGGCATGCTCTACAAGGTCGCTCTCTAGAATAAGCCAAAATTGCGCAAGTATGCCATTTTTTCTATAACTCATTTTTTGAGAGGTTCCAAGTAGTGAAACCTGGGGGAATTGCATAAAACACACTAAACAACATTGTGTATCAGTTTCAAATATTTATACATTACAGGTAAAAAGTTATGATTACTTCAAGTTAGGGTTGTTGACTAATCCAAAACTAGGCATGTGAGACTAAAGAAAAGTTTGATGAAAATGCTAGTCTCTTGTTGTTGAAGTTAAGAAAGGTTTGTAGGAATGTGATCATATAAAATAGGTCTAATACTGATCCAGGTGGATATTGGTGGCCGCCCACCTTTTCCGACTGGCTCAAAACAGTTTTCTGGCAATTTTGGCAACTTACTATTTTTAGCAGGTTTTAACTTCCGGGGCCATTTTGAGGGCCTAAATGAAGGTTTTTTGAGATCGAGGTTCTCAATGATAGCCGAAGGCATGATTGAGGCCCCAAAATTAATCTCCTTGACGATACCTTTCCAACGAGCTATCACACGCCTAAAACAGAGATCGTATGCAAAAGTTACGACCCCAGGAAGTTGATGTACTAACTTACCCAAACGGGTCCCACATGACTTTTGGCGCTTCATCTCCTAGGGTTAGGTTTCTGGATGTTTATGACTTTTGGCATTCTCTTCTATTGTAAAAAGGCCTCTAGAGCCTCATTGTAATCATCTTCTCACAGATGTGAGTAGCAGCCACATCTCTTCTCAGAGATAAGCTACCAACGCCCTAGCTAGTTTATTTCCATTCTGTCTGTAAGCATATTTCAGTCATTTGTGATTAATGAAATAAAGTCTTATTTCCGCTGCATCTCTGCGTTTATG
>ML834534.1:6739-17315 GCA_009831015.1 Picea engelmannii | reverse complement strand
CATGAGCTGGTCCCCATACATCTATATGCACAAGCTCTAACCTTTCATTCTTCTTTTCTTTTCCAACTCTGAGAAATCTGACTCTCTTTTTTTTTCCATAAACACAGTGCTCACATAAGTCCAAATCAATTTGTTTAAGATCTGGAAACAAATTTATTTTGTGAAGGATCTGCATACCCTTATCACTCATGTGTCCCAACCTATGATGCCATAGTGTTGTATCCACTCCTGTAGAAGCTAAAGATATAGAAGAGTCAGTATTACTAGTACAAAAATACAATGTACGTACCATCTCTCCTTTCGCTATCACCAATGATCCTTTGATGACCTTCCATGTCTTATCTATAAATATGGATATACAACCTTCACTTGCCAATTCCCCTGTTGAAATTAGATTTTTTCTTAAATATGGAACATGTTTTACCTCTTTCAACAACCATTGGTTTCCATTTCGTTGCCTTATTTTTACCTTTCCCATTCCAACAATTTTGCATGGTGCATCATCACCCAAAATCACCTTTCCAAAATCACCTTGACCATAATCTATAAAATGTTTCCTATGAGGTATGGCATGAAATGAAGCTCCTAAATCTACTACCCAAGACTCAGAAATATTATCTACAGAAAGAATCAAAGCATCTTGTAATACATCACATGTTACATTTGCTTCCTGATTTCTCTCCTGCTGTCCATCTCTTTGTTTCTTTGGAGCTCTGCAGTCTTTCTTCAGATGTCCTTTCTTCCCACAATTCCAACACTTTATCTTTCCAAGTCTGGATTTGGATCTGCCCTTTCTAGAATTTCCGCGGTTTCTTGAGCCCTTTCCTCTATCCTTTTGTCTTCCCCTATTCTCCATGTTCAACGCATTTCCTGATGTCTCACCTGTGCTTTCCATCGCATTTCCTCACTAAGGATAACACCAAAAACATCATTGAATTTTAAAGTATTTGAACCGGAGACAGAGTTACTTACATCCATGACCAAGCCATTCCATCTTTCTGGCAATGAGCACAAGATTAGAAGAGCCCTAACCTCATCATCAAAGTCCACTTTTAGAGAACTTAGTTGATTAGTAACCATATTAAATTCATTTAAATGATCTGCAACAGACCCACTTTCTGACATCTTCATATTAAATAATCTCTTCATTAGAAATACCTTATTTGACACCGAGGGTTTTTCATACAATTTGGCCAACGCGTCCATCAAACCCTTCGTTGTCTTTTCTTTCGAAATATTGAAAGCCACCAACGCTGCTAGGCTCAGCCGTATCGTTCCTAGAGCCTTTCTATCAAGAATATCCCATTCTTCTTCCTTCATGGCCGCCGACTTCTTTTCTACTCCGCTCAATGGTAGGAATAGATCCTTCTGATATAAATAGTCTTCCATCTGCATCTTCCATAACTGGTAGTTTTGGCCATTAAATTTCTCGACCCTAAACTTTCCATCTTCCGACATTGCTCCAACTCGAACCAAGAACCCTCTTTTCTTGCAAGTTACCTTACGCTCTGATACCAGTTGTTAGAAAAACAGGACTGCAAAGCAATAAAATAAAAACAAATGCAGAAACAAAACACAGAAGACACACAATACAAGAGAGACACAGATTTACGTGGTTCACCCAGTGTGGGCTACGCCCACCAGATAAATTGCTATTTGTGGAAGCGTCATGTTGTGATGTTCTTTTAGGATAACCTATTGGGGGGCTGCTTTCCCCAGACCCCCCAGCCCGGGGGATAGCCCCCCCGGACCCCACAGAGGGGGTACCCCCACTCTGCACTCCCCCACGTGGAAGAGTGTACATACTTCTGGGGTGTAAATACTTCATGGGGTATAAACACGGCTGAAAGCAAGGACCTCTGAATCAGGAAGATAATCAGGCTCCACAACCAACAATGGGAACCTGGTGGTAGCCAGAATTTAGGTCAATCAGACTTGTTGAAGAACGTTTCCCCCTTGATTTGGTCAAGAAGGCCATCAATCTTGGAAAAAGGGTATCGGTTCCTGACGATGATTTTGTTTAAGGCTATGTAATCAATGGAAAGTCTCCAAGTCTCGTCCTTCTTCTGCACTAGTACAATATATCTTCTGCAAGGGGAGGAGATGGGTCTCATGTGCCCATTTTGAAGAAGATCTTGTATATGACGCCTAATTTCGTCATTTTCTATTAGTGAGTGACGATAGACTAGTCCATTAGGTAGAGGCGCACTAGGGGTCAGATTAATGGGATTCTTGACTTGGAAGTGCGTCAGTACCTAGGTGGGTGAGGGGAATATGTCTCTATATTCTTCCACGATCCCATCCACTTTATCCTGCTACAATGAGAGGCTCTGTGTAGAGGCCACGAATGAGGTGATGAAATTCTACTTACTGTGAGAAAAGATCACAAAGAAGACAAACTTCTTGGTTTGTGAAATGACCTTACTACATTTCTTAGCAGAGATTAAAGAAATAACGGTAGGTGAAACTACCTATGATATCCTGTACAATTGTCTACCCAAAGTAATAATAAAACTATGGGGTCTAGACTCATACACAACATGACGCTTCCACAAATATGGTTGTCCTAAAAGAACATCACAAACTTCAAGGGGATCAATATCACACAATACCTCACCTTTGAAAGGCTTGATGTCATAGGGAAGATGGAATTGTTGGCTGACACATAGATATCTTCCTTGGTAAAGCCAACCGATGGTGTAGGGATGCGAGTTAGGTGTCGTTGGTAGGTCCAACTGCTTGACAAACTCTACTGAAATCAGGTTCTTATGACTACCTCTATCGATAATGAAATAAAGTGGAGCCCCCTTTACCCACATCTGTGAGTGAAAGAGGAATTCTCTTTCCTCTAGTTCTTCTAGTTCACTTGGCTAGACTTAGGTGGTAGTGACAGTGGCACTGGTTTCAACATAGATAATCTGCTTCCCTTCTTCAGAATTTGATTCGCAATCAAAATCAACCTCTGAATCATAAACCTTCATATCATCCACAAGTGACTTCTTGGAGTGACATTCTTCACTGTTGTGCCAAGGGATTTTATGGTACTCACACCATTTTCACGTGTCCTTCTTTGTCTTCTCATTACCCTTCTTGTGTTACGACTTGGACTGGTTTTCCTGAGAGTGGCCTTCTTTGATATGTACCTTGTTGTGTGGGTTGGGGCCTCCTTTTCCCTACTTCGTTTATGAGGAGTTTGGAGATCCAAACTCTCTCCTCTTCTGCTTAAATGTTTTCTCGATCTTGACAACATATCTATAAGTCGTACCTAATGAGGTGATGTCCAGAAACTCCATTTATGTTTGAATGTATCTATGCAAACAACCATGGTATTTGAGCACCATATGTCTCTCAGAGTCTTTGATACCCAATTTGGTGCGCAGGGTATGGAAAATATTGGTGAAATATGGTACTGTCTGGTTCCTTTCTTGACGCAGAGTTGTCCATCTGGTGTACTGGTCCTCGTAGCTTCCAACAAGATAGTAATGTTCTTTAATGGCCTCTTGGAAGGAATCCCATGTAGGGGCAACCAAAAATATTGCATATTCCTCTACGACCCTTTGCTGAGAGTAAGTATCCCACTAGTCATTGACATTGGGAGATGACATTGAGGAGTGCAAAAGTAATCTTTTCCCTGTCGAAAAAATTGTAGACCGAAAAATACCCTTCAAGTGGATTCAACCATTTATCTACAACATCTGCATCTATCAGTCCTTCAAATATTGGAATATCAAAATTTACCTATACCTTGAAGGGGGTTGCATGGAAACTTGATGAAGATGCTTCTCCTGTGGGCATTCATCGAAGGATCTGTGAAAAGTTGTCTATCATTTTTTTCCTTTGTCGCATGAGGGATTCCTAAAGAAACATTTTAATAGGACGTCTTGCTCCATCATATTTATTTTCAACCCCCATGGGTTATTGTTGGGTTCGGAGCCACTGATCTTGCAATGGCTCGATTGGTTCGAGTCCCAATTTATTGTACCCAGATCTTGTCGAGGACATGAATGAAGAAAAATAAATGAAGAGCAGACCACTTCGATACCACTGATCTATATTTAGGAGTGGAACAAACTGATTAATAGACTCAATACAATAAACATAGAGATATGAAGAACACCACATATATCCAGTGAAAAATATCTTCTATTGAATAAATGAAATAGGATGAAACTGTAAAACTGCAGAACTGAAACACTTGCTCGAATGGTGGTATATATCTATAAGAAGGGAGGTGGCTCTTACATGCATCCGTCTGAGAAGAATGATTACAATGAGGCTCCAAAGGCCTTTTTGATATTACTCATGAATTCCAAAACCCTATACACCCAATAACCTAACCCTAGGAAGTGAAACACCACAAGTCATGTGGGCCTCTATGGGTAAGTTGGTACATCAACTTCCCAGGGTCGTAACTTGTGCATACAACCTCTGTTTTAGGCACGTGATATCCCATTAGAAAGGTATTTCATAGAACTACTGATTACACCATCAAACTATGACTCCGTATATAGTTTGATTTCGGCGAGCCAAAAAAACATTGTTTAGGGCTCCAAAATGGCCCTGGAAGTACAACAAGATGTGCTGACATGAAAAAATACAAAATAAGCCAATCAGATTAGGTGAGAGGCCACTAGTATACACTTGGAACATGTGTAGGGATTTATATATCCCTAGAAGTGTAGAACCCACAATTACAAAGAAGTACCAAAGAACGTGTTGAACCAAAAACGAACAAGAGGAGCTAGTTGGAATAGGTGGGTGGCCACCAATATCCACCTGGATCATTCGGTAGTGTTGGTTCATAAACAAGTAGGTTCCTGTACCAACAATACAAAAAATTAAATATTTTTTGAGGGTACCTTTTGCAGGATATTTTCAGCAGTTCTTAGCATTGACATACTTCATTTCCATCCTTGAGTCAACATGCATCGGTTCCACATAGTCCCCTTTAAGCTTGCAACGATTTTTTGTGCTAATAAGAGTTTGCATGAGGACATGCAAACCAATAGGCACGGGGGAGAGAGAGACATAAGGAATCTCAACAAATCAACATTCATCAACACTCTCCTAGATCTCTAGCAACTCTCAGTCTTGCTCATCTTGATCTTGAGTTTCAACCAGCATGTACTCCCATTCATCTTCCACTTCATCAACTTGTAGTGCACATTAAAGTGAAGGTAAATTGAGGTAAAACTAGTGAAAATATTTTTAATTTACTAAAACTTTGGAAAACATGATGCATAACCACTATTACCCACTCCATGTTCCATTATGCATTATCGAAACTACTCGGTAACCCTCCATCTTCACTCCACTTTTCATAATGAAAATTATACATTGATCATAAGACCACGTAATGAAAATGAAATATGTGGTATACAAATACAAAGAAACATATATAGTGTCTTCTCCTTATACATCATAAAGCATTCTAAGTCATCTCAGTGTTCTGAATAAGAGGATGAAGTCATTGTTTCCTATCCAAACAAAGAAACACAAAGTAAATATTGGTCTTAAAATTGATGTAAGATATAGAGTATAAAGGCGTCCAAGTTCATATGACCAGCATCACCATCATTTTATAAACCATTATCCACATGCAAACCATTCAACATCATTTTGATACCCCATCCATTTTTATGATAATTTTGTTTCTCTGTCTAAAATTCAATCTGTGATAGTTTCCAAAGTGTCGCTCCACAAGAACCAACACCTACACAAAATAAACAATGCCACATAAATCTATAAGAAGAGTACCATAAGTTCTTCACCTTGTTTGCATGAGGCCATGCAAATCCTTGGGTTTGGGGGTGTGTTGGGCTCAAGGTTTGTCATATTTTCCCATACAAATACAATTATCATTACACCTTCTCCCTGCATTTCTTCAATAATATATCCCTAATCACACCATAAACCTCCATTATATCATGTTATTCATCCTATGTGGTTAATACATAATTTTCCATATTTTTAGTGATTAAAAGGATGATTATAAAATATTTTTGTTAATGATGGATTAATCCTATGTTTATATGTCTAAACAATATGTTCCTGCACTGGAAGTCATCCGATACCCGCACTAGAAGTCATCCGGTGCTCCCACTCCAAGTCATCTGGTACCAGACGGTTGTTGGATCAGGTTGTCATTGATGTCAAAGGAACAATATCTTGTCATAGTATATTGATGAAGTATGTATTTTCATTGTTGTAAATGAATGGATCAATATGAAGTAATTGATATATGACACATGTCATGCATGGATGAAGATGAATCGATGTGTTTTCTTCGATATATGTTTCATAGATGGATAGATGCATTAATGTATTGATCGTTGGATCATAGAATCAATGACAAAGGGAAAATATCATAGTGATGTATTGTCATGGATTATTCCAGTTGGATTGATGTAAAGATGTAAAGATAAACTCCAAAGTGGTCCCCCTATGGTGAAATCTCTCAAGGGAAAATGCTTTGCGGTTGAGTTATCCTAGAAGTATGGTTAGAGAACCCATGCTTAATTGTGGAATAATGACATCAAGATCAGTTAATTTATTAGTGAAACTATCCTAGATGGATAGTTCTTGTCATTCCATTTCCGGTGGTATGTGGAACGTCACATAACTCCTCACGGTTTGAGAGTTATGGCCTTATGAAGTTGAAGGACCCTCATTGTTGGCTAGAGGCCCCAAAAGGTCAAAGAAGTCAAAGTTCTTACAAAGAAGAAATTATTTAAATAATAAAGTGAAGGGATGATGTCAAAAAGGATTATTTAAATAATAAAGTTAATGGATAACTTTCTAATTATGAAAAGTGGTTATAAGTGGGTTAACCTTAAAATAAGGAAAGTGGGTTAAATGCACAAGTGGCCATGTAAACAAAGTGGCTATATAGAGAAAAATGGATAAAGCTAGCCATGTGGACAAAATGGTTATGTGGATAAAATTGATATGTGGACAAAGTGGCCTAGCGGATTCTTCTAAGGAAGCTCCTTAGAGAGTATAAATAAGAGGCAAGGGTCTCTTGTAAATATATATCTCTTGAGCATATATTGAATATCTATTTTTAGGAAGAGAGTGATTGGAGGATCTCATGGAGGCATCAAAGTTTCCGTAAGTCTGAGATCTTGACGGAGAAAGTTTTGGAAGTTCAAAAACCTTATTTTTCGAAGGAGTATGCAAGCAACAATGGGCAAGGGTGTGTACATACGCGGGTTGCAGTGAGCTAGAGCGTGTACACACACGAGATGAAGAAGGTCAGAGCACGTACAATTGGAGGAAGTCATGGAGACTTGAGTATGAGCTGGTGCCAGGTTCTTGAAGTCTTAAGAAAGTTCCATATTTGAATTATATGGGCTCAGATATGGCATAGAATTTCTAGTATGGTTACATGATTGTTTTGATGGATACTCTTGCTTATGGTATGGTGAGTTCTTAAGGCATTCTTGGTATGGCTGTTGTGATATAGTTTTATTGGTTCATTGACTGAGTGAGAAACACGCTTATGTTTTAGTACTGATATGGTTACCATAGTATACTGGTTACTTATACATGATTGAGCATCATTCTTATTGTATGGTTGAGGAGCATGAGTAAGTTGTTGGAGATCATAGATGTGTTGTGATTGGGTATGGTACATATTGGACAGTGAAAGACATAAGTGGATGTGACTGAAGGATGCATAAGATCTGAGTTTTCATGGAGAGAGAAAACCATAGATCTTAAGGAGGCATATGCAGGCTGTTGTGAGCCAGACCGCGTACATATGCAGGTTGCACTATTGGTAGTCTATGTACATACGCATGCTGCACTACTAACAGGTCACATACCTGTTGAAAGATTGGTATCTCTTGAGGATTGAATCCTCTTCTCAGTTGGTGTTGATTTGTGTAAGCTGATTCTTTCATTGGAGAGCTGGTGCTCTTGTAGATTTGTAACTATATTCAGTTGTTGCTGATAAACCCAAGGATTGTAGTCCATAATAAAAAGAAAATTGTACATACATATTGTGTTCTTTATGTTCCTTATGGTGATGGCTTGTTGATGATATATGGTGTTGTTATCTATTGTTGATATATGTTCACATACAATTGGTTATAAATGACAATAATAAGTGATGAGTAAATGGTGATTGCTAACTAAGGAGTTTTTGTGAAGGGAAGTTGAAAAAGATCCCTACACTGATTCACCCCTACTCTCAGTCTAGTTGGTGTGTCCAACAATTAGCACCAGAGAAGGCCTTCACTATAATCCTTAACAAGCTTGGAGGATATCCATGGACGCACAAATGGATTATGAAGTTCCAATCCTTGATGAGGAAAATTACTCAACATGGAGAATAAAAATGAAAGTACATTTGAAGGAAAAAGGAGCAGGTGTTT
The DNA here is from genome assembly GCA_009831015.1 of Picea engelmannii. NCBI lineage: Eukaryota > Viridiplantae > Streptophyta > Pinopsida > Pinales > Pinaceae > Picea > Picea engelmannii. The sequence goes on along the minus strand of ML834534.1, from coordinate 8,937 downwards.
GGAAAACAAGTATTGGTGGATCAGTTCCCTTGAAGAATAAATCAAAGTTTTCATCTCAAAAGGAAGAAAAGAAGAATGATGGATTGGCTCTCAAAACCATATTCAATTGACTCTCAAGTTCTATCAAATCAAGCATGGGACAATGCACTTTCGCCAAGGATCTATGGCTAAAGCTAGAGAAGACATACGAAGGAAAAAAGGAAGACACTAAAGAAAACTCCATCAAGAACAATGAAGGTAAAGAATATCCAAAATCCTCTGATTGCAATGATTCTAAATGTGATTAAGTTGATTGTTTCTCTACATGTGAAGAAGAAGATCTAGAAATAGTTTGTTAGAATCAGATGATCATTATCCCATGGAAGAAGTAGAAGAAGAACTTTCAAAGATTTAAAATAAAGTTGATTGGGGTCTATATGAATACAACTATGACCATAGTTATATATACTATAGCTATCTTTCTGAGAACACTAAAAGGTTTCTTGAAAAGAATCAAAAGAATATTTTGAAACTAAAGAAAATTCTTAAGGTTCAAGAAGAAAGTAAGAGGTCTCAATTAGAAGAAAAAGAAGAAGAGATCAAAAGACTAAAGAATGAAATAGAAGAAAATAAGAAGGTAGATAATGAGATTAGAAAAAGTCTTGATGTTAATATCCATCTCAAGACCGAAATTGAAGAAACCAAAAAAGTAGAGTCATTTCATAAGAATCAAGTAAATGAAAAGGAAGAGTCATTTCATAAGATGGAAGCTTAAGTTGTTGATATTAGAAAGAAAGTAGAGAAGTCAAACAAATTCTTGAATATCTCAACAATCTTGAATGAAATCTTGGATAGTCAAACATCACCAAATGATAAATCAGGTCTTGGATACAACAAAGAAGCTAAACATGTTGAAGCAAGCACCTAAAAGAAGCTTGAGGTAAGTCCCTCATTCTCAAAAGATGGAAATAGTGTTGCAAGTAAACCATATACACAAATGAAGGAAACTTTCAAAAGAACAAAGAAAGGAAGACATCAAGACGCCATATTTACACCTCAAAGAAGAGAGACACCTTCAATATGGACACCAAAGAAAAGGTATTAAAATGTTTTTCATGGTCACTGTTACTCATGTAATGAATATGGTCAAAAATATTTGGAATGGAGATATTATTCAAGGAGAGATAATGAAAGAATTCATAACACCCTGATGTGTTGGAGATGTAATCAAGTAGGACACATTGCTGCTCATTGTCACACCATGAGATGCTATAGTTGTAGTGGATTTGGCCACAAATCCCAAGATTGTTGGAACACAAGAATACAGTCCATGATGAGGACTTAATATAGAATAACAACAAGAAAACATGAGGCTAGAAGAGAATACAATATTGGAAAGATGGAAGATCAGAGCTCAATTTCTGAGAAGCTAGGACACCTTTAAAAGTGGGTGAAGAATATTGAACAATCAGAACAAAATGGAATCCATGAGGCAAGCTCAAGCTTGACTTCTTCTGAAGAATATGCAGGTTACATTGGTAACAATCACATACATATTCAATTTGACCTATAAATAGGCCGCATACATACAAAACATGTATGTATAGTAGGTTGCGTGTTGGAAGATTGGTTGTTGTCATTGATGTCAACCCTAGTCATGGGTTTTGGAACGCAAGATTGATAAAGGTATCTGGACATGAAGGAAAATGCACATGCATATACAACACCCATGAATGGATAGTATACATCATGTTTTTTTCGGTGGTATGTGGCACGTCACGTGGATCCTCATGGTTGAGGAGAAATGAATTTTTGAAGATGACAAAGTGAATTGAAGAAGGAAGTACATGTAGGCCCTAAAGATAATTAAAGAAAATAATTACAAAATAAGAAAGTGTTAGTTCGACCCTAATGTTAAAAGGAAGTGACATAAATGGTTTAATTAAACATCATTATACATTCATTTTATACAAGTCGAATTTTAGAGGTAATAAGAAGAAAAGAAGGCCAGATTTCAAGGGAGGATGAAGTCTTTTGGTGATGTGTTCTAAGGTATGTTATTTTCAGGTCATCTTACCATTTTTGCTATAAATTTTTTTCATAACGATTCAAATGGAGAAATCACTATGGTATTGAGAAGACATATCAAGGTACCTCTGGTAAAAAGTTCATTTCTTGATTCGTTATAATTATGGAGATACACTTTGTGGAAGATAGGG
>ML834533.1:28753-49669 GCA_009831015.1 Picea engelmannii | reverse complement strand
CCTCATCATGTGTTGTGTGTTTATGGTGAAGTTATTTTGTTGTGTTAGACAGATTTAAGATGGTTATACAGTAAACTAAAACAATACTCCCTCACACAAAAATTTCATAAACTCTAATAAAAAATACTTTGCACATTTTTTTTCTATGGAAATGAATACTTTGAACAACAAGGCAAATATTTTCATTTTCAGATAAGATGGTACACTGTCTATGTCAAAGTCTCCTATTCTTGTTTCTATGCACTCTTTCTATTTTAAGATCTATGATAACTTGATGTCTCTGTGATCATTCAGTGTTTCTTTCATCTGCAATAATATAGCCTTTTACTCTTTCTGGTTCTATATTATATTCTTAGTCTCTTGGCCTTCCTCGGTGTTTTCTTGTCTCATATTCATTTTTTCAACTTTAGCAATCATTCTAGGGAAATCCAAAACTTCATGTCCAGTAGCTTTACAAAAAAGGAAAATAGGACTTCTACCAAGACATTCCTTAGCAAGATGTCTCAGTCTTCTACAACTATAACAAAGAGTCAATCATCTCTTTCTCTTAAACGATCCCCAACCTTTCTTGTACTGCGCACTGGGATCCTAGTGCTGGACCTGCAAAAAATATTTTTTGGGATCCTGCATCCACTTGTTAGTCCGACAATTATTTCTATGCATAGGAATAACATATATTTCACTATTTTTATCACATTTATTCATATCATATCTTCTTTCTTCGAGTTGTGCCCTAGTTTTCAGACTAGGAACAAATCTATTAAGCATACCTAGATCCATTCTTTTGAAGAAAATTTTTTCACTTATCTTACCTTTATCAGAGCACAAAGATTTAAGATCTTACCTCTTTTCTTCAGATCAGACTTCTTTTCTTAGCACGGAGCTTCGCAAGTCAAGTAGAATACTGCACACTACAACAATAGATCTACGTACAAAGATTTCTCTTTTCCTTAGTTCCTTGCAATCACAGTTTCAGATCTCGGCAATAGAACCATTTGTTGGCACAGGGGAAGACCCAGGGTTCAATGCTACAACAATGCACCAACAAAACCCTAACTACCGACCCTTTTAGCAACACATGCGAAGCAGATGAAGTCTCACCCGAGGTAGAGGTAGGGGGGGTTGCAGGACTCAAGTGTATGCAACCTAGATAGGACACAGATCTATGATTACAGTACTTAACAGAGCACTTAGCAGTTAACATTCATTAGCATTTAACCCTTATTCACATCACAGTTAAAACCCTAATTATAGAGCAATGTAATATTCAACAAATCTAACACATCCAAGCACTTAGCACATAGAAATAGAGTTGTTCTAGCATTCATTAACATTACTAAAAACTAAGATACTATATCAAATGCCTCTAACATACATAAAGATGACAACACTAAGCATAAATCACATCAATCACACAAAGAAACCATAAAACATGATATACGTGGTTCACCCCTAGCATGGGGCTACGTCCACCAACTCTTTGTCTTCTTTATTATCTTCTATCAATCTCCTTACATGTAGAGAGCCTCAAACCCAACTCCACATAGGACAGGAGATCTACGTGCACCTCGCCAAATCCTCCTTCCCTGATCTTGGCACAACACAAAGCCTTTGTTACAACCAATTTCACTTAGCCATGCAAGTTCTCAATACACAATATGCACAGAGCTAACTCAATCACATAGATATAATCGCTTACATCACTTGCACTTAGCACAATGCAACACTTAGCACCACATACCTCTTAGATCTAGTGTGTTTCTTACATCGCCTAGATATATATTTATACATTACAAAAGGGCCTAAGCATGGGTAAGACCCATGGGTCGACATCCCATACCCGTTACATAAACCCTAATCCCAAAAATCCCACAAAAGGGGGTGAGATCTCGCGATCTTCGCTTCGCCTGGTGCTTCGTCTTTGACCAACCTGTCGAAGTCCCAAAATTGGTCAAACATGACCAACATTTCCACAAAACTTGGTCAAGGGCCAACAATCACCTTACTCATTTTTTCCCTGCTACTGTTGTGGTACAAGAAGCGTGGTCCTTGCCTGGGGGCCCTTCAGGTTCTGAGTCATCTTTGGTTTTCAAAAATTCTAGTCCTTCTTTGGTTGATACAATGGTCATGTTGATACAATCATAGGTTGACACCCCTCTTATTTTAGGGTATGATGCATCTCTTGACCTTGTTGTCTCGCATCCTATTCAACCAGCGATCGTATCGATGCAATCTTCGATCGACACCACTCATGTTTTGGGGGATGATGCATATGTTGACCTTGTTGTCTCATGTTTTATTCAACCAATGGTTGAAGAAGTGGTCGTGCCAATGAAATATTTTGTTGATCCCACTCTTCTCTTGGAGAGTGACAAGTCTAAGGAAGTGACATTGTTGATGCAATCTTCGATCAATCCCACTCTTCTTTTGGAGGGTGATTCATCTTTCGACCACATCCTTAGAATTTCTAGTCATGTACCTTTTCAACAAGGGATCATTCCACTCTCTTTGACTATGCTCCCTCCAAGTCCTAGGGTGGTTTCCTTTTATTGGAATGATCATGTAGATATTCGACTTCCTTCTTCTACACCCTTCCAGATAAGGGGCATTCTTTGATATATTGCAGAAAAGGTAACCTCTGCAAGTATTTTATCCTCCTCGACTTGGAAAGATTTGGGTTTTCCCAAGCTTGTGTCAGTTATCTCTGAGTTGTTGATTTTCCAAAGAAGTATTACACGAGATCCCTGGCCTCCCCCATGGTAGGCTACTTAGAATAGCTCCCATGAGTCTGGTTTAAGATCTTTTTCGACTCTCTCAAAAAGTGAAAATATTTTCAAGTGAACTTGTCTCTTTCACACTCGTAAATTGGATTTTAAAGGACGTCTATTTGGTGTAGGTTTGACCCTTTTTCATACCAAGTAGACTGAATATATGAAAAAGGAAATTCTTTGGATTTAAGTTGTAATTGCATCTCATCCTCTCGCTTGCAATATTGATCCTATTGTTGGTTCTCACTTTTTCATTATAATCCTATTATCTCCAGCAGTTTGCATCATCAACCAAGTAGAGCCTTGTTTATATCCTTTGCAGCTTGACACCCTACACCCCAAGAGGAAGTATTCCCCCAAGTGTCCATATCTTGTATGCACCTCCTTGCATTGAGCATAGGTATGTTCCATTGTTGGAACTAGTTTCCTACTCGTGACACTCATTTCCTCATCTGTATCATAGCATTCATTTGACTATGAAAAGAAAGAAAAAGACAGGAGGAAAAAGAGCATTATCTTATGTTGGTAGCAGTTGTGTAACATTTGAACATAGCACAAACTATTGATTCCACTTGTCATCAAAATTTTGGGTTTATCATGACCTTAAGAAGTTGATCTCGTTACTGAGATTTTACTCCCATGTCTGGTTACTCTTCTAGTCCCTATGGAGATTTTCATTGGTGCCTCCTGGATCACAAAGTTTCATCATTGAGTCTATACTTCTAGAGTCATCCATATGTCTCATGCTCTTTTTCAAAGGATGTCTATCATCATGTGTCATCCATTTCTCAAAACTCTTGATTTTTCATGTCGACCATACCCTCAGTGTGTCTCAGAGTTACATGAATTTGTAGTCCTACCATGCACCCTGGTCCTACTTTCCTCATGGGTAGGTAACCTTGAACCCAACAGTCGACATCTCATTGGTCCCTGACTGGGGGGTTTCCCTTGTGTTCGACGATAAGAAATATATTCACACATTGGGATTTTTTCAGTGTATTGGATGTCATTAGCCTTATTGGTGGTTTTCTCACCTTTTTCGGTAGTTTTCCTTATTGGTTTTTATTCAAGGGGTATTTTTTATGCATTGCTTGCATATAGTGCATGTGGAATATGCACAGGGTTGTTGTTTCATGAACATGTTCTTCATCCGAGTTCCTCCAAATCATAAAGCTCCTTCTTTGTACCTTGTGTTGAATGATGAAAGATTCCTTAATGCTCTCCTTTCAGTGGTTCTCCTTCCATCGACTTCAACCCATCTATTCTAGAAAAAATACCTAGAGTATTATGAGTACCTAGAGGCTTGTAGTCATCAGTGGTGGGTTCTCTCACCATCGACATTTTGGAATACAACAATGTCTCCCGATTGATGGATTCTTCAAGTGTTTGACCTCAACACCTTTATTCACACTTGTAAGAATCTACTCGGTGCCTTCATACCTACTTTCATTATCGGTAGGTTGTCTTGTGTTTATTAACAGTATACCTTAATGACTGGTAATCAAACGAAGTATCATTGTGTTCGACCTCAACTCCTTTATTCACATGATGTAGACTTGCACCTTTGGCAGATCGTGTAGAAGAATTGAATACATTGGTTCCTAGTCGCAACTTTCCTGAGTTGTTTCTATCATTCATTAGACCAGTACCTATATGAATTCAATGATCATGGGAGATCATATTGTACTCCATTGTATATAGATATCTTCAGATGGATTTTGAGACTGGTTTTCACTGGGCCTTGTTCGTGACTATGACAACTGATGGAATGTATCTACTTTTGTATTTCCTATTCATGGCCATGAACAGTTGTTTGGTATATTTCCACATGGATCTGCAGTGTAATTCAAATTTGCATCCATGTGTGCAAAGTCATTACAGATTGTAATATTCTTATGAGCAACTAGATCATCGAGTTGGGTCTCCATTACTCCACTTCTTGGAATTATAATGTATTTCGGCCATTGCATATACTCCTCTGACCTCACACATTAGGGGACATCTGTTATAGAAGTATTTTCCTCACCCCATGAAAACTTGGTCAGAAGGCATTTTTTCCACATATACATGCCCTAACAACTATACAACATGTGTATATGCAAGTTGCACCATTACATCCTGCGTGCATTGAGTTTTTTTCTCAAAATTAAAAAATGGTGTTGAGTTTCCATGTCACGTCACGAGATACATGATCCTTTACCTTTCATATATTGGAAACGTTCTGACTCGACCCTTCAGTTCCATTTGAAGGCTATAAATGGGCCTTACCCAAGTTATGGATAAGAGGAGAAGAATTCAACTTTGAGAGCAAAGTTACTCTAGAGAAATCATTCACTTCATATTGAGTCTGCATCCCTTTGTCCTTTTAAATCTGAACACATTGTTCAGCCCCCAATATCTTCCCTATTTGATGGAGAACCTCATTTTCTCTCTTATATTATCTCGCCTTTGGTGAAGGATTGAAGTGGTGGAGGCCTAGCTAGAAGGGACTTAGTTTCTCGGTTCCGAATGCGCCGACACAAAAGTTTGTCATTCATACACTTCTGTTGATTACATTTTAATAGAAATACTCTTTTCTCATCCAATTAATATCTTGAAATATTTGAATTGTTATTCCATTGGTGTATTTGTTATGAATATTGATGTATTATGCTATTATATGTGCTAACTTTATATATTATCACCATTTCTAGTGGGAAAACCCCCCCTTTAACTGTATTAGGGTTTAAAATATAGACAGAGTGAATGATCGTCTAAAAGTCAATCTAGTTTCTACTCTACCCAAAACATACCAAAACAAATGAAAAGAAAGCAATAAGAGATAATATCAGTAATTGTATCTTTTATCCCACGTCTGGTGATGATCTCCTCAATATTTGTAGTTCCAAATACAACAAACCTCCTCCCAAGGCTGACCTGCATCCAAAACTAGGCAAACAAGGACTACAAGCATGCTACTTCTATTCATGATTTAGGGTTAGATATCAAATGCTATGTATAAATCAAAGAAAATACACAAAACATCATCATTTGGGATAGGTAAAAGAGATTATTTTATTCATCAAACAAAGACTGAAACTTACAATCTCTGTCGGCCACCATTCCACGAACCTGGTCCAGGCTCCTCTTTACAATGCTCCAAGTGCACCTTCAATAGGCCTCTTCTCTCAATATTTTGATCAGCTCAAGGGAAGGGAACAAATTGAATGGAAGAAGAAGGAGATGAAGAGAGAATGTTGAGGCAATATCTCACAAAAGGTAGAAAAAGCTTGGGCAAGGAAGGGAAGTGAAATTGGGAAGCGTTACACTATTCTTATGCTTGGATGTGAAATGAGACCCCAACACCTCCTTTTAAATGAAAAAAGGATGGTTATTTGGTTGGGTGACAGGCTATAGCAGGTGAATTGGTTGGGAAACCTGTAATATCCCGTGAATTTCACTGAATTCCTTACAATTTTTTAATTTTTGCAACTTTTGCAAGCATACGCGGGTTGTTTAGTGTGAAAAAAGTGTATGTAAGAAGGTTTTCTAGCATTCAACAAGAATATGTATGCGGGATGTAGTGGTGCATGGAGCGTACATGCTCTAAAAAATGGTTTTTTAAGAAGAGATCCTCAGCAGTACTTTGGCAAAATATGCAAGAGGGCCAAGGCCATGTTTATATGCATGAATAAGGAATTTTAGGGATATAACAGATGTCTCATAATGTGTGAGTTCAGAAGAGAAAATGATGCCCGAAATAAATTACAACATCTTCACCAATGTACAGAATCGAGTGAGCCCGGGACCAGAGTTCGGGAGGTGCCATCTGCAAAACAACAATTGTCTCTCTGAGGTGGGAAAACCCATGATCGAGATGAACTAAATCATGTTTGCCAATAAAACACATTGTAGATCCATGTCATATAACTATATAAAGTTTATTTGTAAGCAATACACCGGGGATCTACATCTCAAAATCAGTCGAAGATATACAAATACCGTATTCATCTTCAAGAAGCTAGTGACGCCTGTGGTTGGAGATGAAGTATTCATAGTGTTAGTATCCAGATATAAAATTTTAAATTTTCTCTTTGTTGCAGGAATGGGGTTATTCCCGTAGCATCAAGAAGTGTTGTTCATGAGCACCAGTATCGTATATGACAGAAATAGTGTTGAACTTTTAACTTGCCTCTTTAGAGAGGAGGTACAGGAAGGTTTTAGTGGCCTTTGCACAGAGTTTTTTTTATTATAAATTTCACCAAAATTTGGTTGCGTCAGAAGGACAATCTCTAGTCCTCGAAACCACACACCTGCAGTCATATAAGACATGAGTTAGTAAATACATGCAACACAAGTCAACGAATTGCATTGGGAGTATTGGCATATATGAACAATTAAAATGCCCTTATCCTCTTGCAAGTGGGGCTATTGCTACAAAGAGAAATAAAATACAATTGCAAATCAAGCCGAGTCCACATGCCTAGCCATGAGTCAAACTCAAATCAACGTAAAGTGCAAAGCAGCACCGAGCCTTTTTCCATATGACTCATCGATCATAGTCTAGGGTATTGGCACATGTATACATTGTGAAGGTTACAAATTGTAGCCTGCATTCAGCAGAAAGGATACATGCAGGGTCTTGTATCCTGATGATAGACATTCTCGCCATTTGGAACATGTCCATTGTTATTTGGATGCTCCTAGTCATCCTTATAGTGAAGTTTCTGGATCGAAATGCCCATACAATAATTGTTCATCGATCATGCCTTGATCATTGGCACTCCGTGAAGGAAGGGTTTGAATTTTCACATTGCTCTACCTGTAAAGATCAGTTTCATCTATGGGTTGAATTACCAGAAGATTACTCCTTGCGTAAACTAAAATTTAGGATCTTTGTTGCACGAGATGTCCTCCTTGTGTTTTTGGCAGTGCAAACAATGATCATTGTCATGGGTGTCATTGCATACTTGATGGACACAAATGGCCAATTCAGAAATTCATTAAGTGCCGGATTCGGAACCTCCAAGGAACGCATCTCTGGCATTGGGATATTGTCTTCAAAATGAGTTTAAAGCATTCGAGAAGGGTTTGATGGGACGACAGAACAGGACACCCACAATTGTTGTTGTTTGGCTCATTTTTCTTTCTTCTATATTTTCTTTGCGGTGGGTGCAAATAGATCCCTTACCTCAACACTTGTGATGGATGCACAATTAGGTACCCAGACACCTTGTGCACCAAGGAGAAACAGGGCTTGACCTTCCAGGTTTGTTTGCAGAGAAGGGTAACTATCAACTCAGTTTGGATCAACAATACTTGGGATCTTTCTACTTCAGGATATTTTTGTTGTGCCACTACTGATAATTCTGCCATTGCTAGAGAGTCAAAATCTTGGAGAAGGTATTGTGGCCATTGCACCATGAAACTATAATCCAAAACCAACAAAAAGGGAACCTAATAAAGGAATTGTTGGACAAAGTAAGGTTAATGATAAGTTCCAGATACTTACAAAAGCAGTCCAATACATTTCATAAGTAAAGTAGTACCAATGTCTTCTCCTAAATACTTAGATCTATTGGAAGGTGATCCTCATAAAAGTGCAGTTTTGGAGATGTGGCATTTTGAAATCCTATAGTGATGCAATCAGGGTTAGGTTTTATCAAAGTTTTTGCAGTTGCCGAGAAATAGAATCGAACGAGATTCAACATATCTTGGGAGATAATTGTGTCCAGTATAAAAAGGCCAAAGATCAATCAAAGAAACAACCTCCAGATTTCAAACATTTTTTCCATATTTTCAGGGATCGAGAGATCTTGTTGAGTTGGAGACAGGGCACCTGGCAGCAGAGAAAATCTACATCAGATCTACATTTCCAAGTTCACATTCCACGTTCTCAGGCAAAGGCTTAATAGTTAGTCAAAAATTCATTTCCAATATTTCGAGAACATGGTTGACAGACTTGAAGGCATAATATCAACAGTCAACCAAAACAGATTCAGTGTTCTAAGGTGGCAGAGTTTTTTGCACACCATTTAGCAGCAGTCCCATATTATTAGCCAACAAACTAAGGGAACGATCTTTTAATTTTACCCAAATTTTAAAGAAAACAACTTCAGTAAACTCCATATTTCCATGGCAAAGAATCTTATCAGTTGATCCATCGATTACCGATTTCCAGGCAGGGTGTTAGTGTTCAAAGGCAGTCAACAAATTTCATTGACAAAGGGAATAAAGTTAGTTTTATTTCCCAACAGTATAGAGATGTAGATAAAAGATTCGATGGAGAAAGATGGCTGGGATGAGTTCAGTTGTCCCAAATTTTTTGCATTGTTTTTAGTTTTGTTATGATTATCTCCTAGCAAATAGGAAGAAGTTGTTTATTGTTTCTTGCTATTTAAGACATCATTTTGTAATCACCAGGGAGCAAGAGAGGCTCGAGAGGGTAAGGCCTGAAGAATAATTTGATTAGTCGGCCTGTGTATGAGAATTGTAAGCCTATGGGTAGTTTTATTAAGCATTCATTTCTGACATTGAACATCCCTGTGAGTTATGCTATCAGATTGTGATTTCTTCGTTTTCCATTATGTTTTTCCCTCTTTCTTGAATAAGTTACAACCATTGAGAATCAATGACTGTCCATAAACAAGAGATTCTTGGGCAGCGAGATTTTTTGTGATCGGCTTGATGTTTGTGTGCTTTGTTCAAGTACCTGTCAAATCCTTTTTGCCGAGAGAATCTTTGTTTGGTGGATGTGCTACTATTTGTCACATTCTTCATTCTTCTATCCATCATTATATAAGTATTTTGTTATATATGCAATTCACTAGCCTTCAATCTAACAGAGTGTTTACTTGACTCTATGCCCAATGGTGATTCACTGATATGCATTTAAGCTTATCCCTTTATTCTTTCTCTTTCACTTTACCTAATCCACCTTTTTTCAAAACCCAAAACACATCCTTATTTATAAAATCATTGTAATAACTAAAGATGTGTTAGATTTGACCCTATAGTAGTCTAGGGGCAACTTCTAGCACTAACATATTTTGGTGTCATTGTCGAGGATGAAGCAACGAAGATATCTTCCCTGGGAGATCGAAAAAGATCAGATCTGCTTCTTGATGGTGAATAGGAAGAGGACATGTGATTTATTGTAGATCTTTCACCATGGTGACTCCACTGGATCCAAGCATGGAAGCCATTCTGGCTCAAAGGTTTGTTTTTTGTGAATTTTCAAATGTCATTGGTTTTCCAAACCCAATTCTTAGTAGAGCTGAATGGGAAGGTATCCTTCCTACGTTTAAAGGCGAAGATTGGGAGGTTCCGGCTAAGCATCTACTAGATTTTCATGAGTTTATTCATGGACGTCAGATTGTGCATGAGGATGTCAAGATCAAGATTTTCAGATACTCGTTGAAGGGAGCATCCCTCGACTGGTGCAGATCGCTTCCAACTTCAAGTATTAATTCGTTGGCAAGTTTTCATGATACTTTCAATATATTTTATAAAGAAAAATTTTCAGCTGAAAGTCTTTTTGAAAACTGTTGTGATGTATTTGAGAAGCATATTCAGCAAAAACTAGAGTTTTCATCTGTTTGCAAGGATGGAAATCATTTTATTAAGGAATATCTTCCATATACCATTGATGATAGGACAAATGATTACATAGTTGTAGATGCATTTGATCTTGTTTTTTATGCACCTACAATTTCTGATTTGAATGGAAAAGCTCATGTTTATGATGAGTATAAAGAACAAGTATTTCCTCAACACATTGTTGATAAAGCTAATACACATAACAATATTGATGAAGGTTATCAGCATCATGTTATCTTTATAGGGACAGAAGCTGAGCAACAACAGATTTATGAAAACAACATGCACATTAGTCTTGAACAGTTGAAACCAGTATATGGCAGCAGTCCTGGAACTGATGAAGAGCATCATGAGCATCACAAAACTGATAGAGAAATGTTCCAACAAAAATTGATGCTTGCTTCTGGGTCAGCTATTGAGCAGTCAATATATGGATTTATAGAACTTGGAAATGACATTCATGATCAACAACCTAATGAGATCAACTATGAGGAAAAGGACCCTTTTGATTTTAAAAAACCAGGTAAGATCATACATGAATTTTATGATTCAGTTGCTATATGGATAGAGTCACTATTTTTAGTAATGCCATATATTACAAAGTTTGGCATGATGGTTTGCAGTAACAAACATGAGCTGGTTGCAGTTTCCTTGTTGTATATTTTGTTCTCTTTTCATGTTTTTCGCTATGTATATAAAGATAGGTCAAGCAATTTGTTGCTTGAATTATTTTTCTGGAAATTTATATATACCTGAAACATTTATTCTCAGCAGTTAGAGTAGAGTAGCATAGATGAATAAGCTCATGGCTGAGAATTTCTAGTTTGCACAATACGTGGGGATTGCATCTATTATTTGGTTTCAGTTTTGAAATAAAGACTCCATGCTCGATGCTTGTAAGGCACTATTGGCAGGGGAAGTTTGGATTCAAATGAGGAGCAGAGTTGCAGAAGTTTGGGCCAGATTTAAATGACATTGGCTGACTCCATAAACCAATGGACTAGGCACAACACAAAAGTTGTGGATGTCTGCAGAGCGGAAGATTTGCAGGATCAAGATTGCACAGATGAGAAGAAATGATAAAGGCACACTGGTCTGCAAGTTCTTGATGTCCCACAGGGAAAATATCATCCCCAGAAGGAGCCAATGTTAGTATCCAGATATAAAACTTTCAATTTTCTCTTTGTTGCAGGAATGAGATTATTCTCGTAGCACCGAGAAGTGTTGTTCCTGAGCGTATTGTATATGCCAGAAATAGTGCTGAACTTTTAAATCACCTCTTTAGAGAGGAGGTATAGGAAGGTTTTAGTGGCCTTTGCGCAGAGTTGGTTTTATTATAAATTTCACCAAAATTTGGTTGCATCAGAAGGACAATCTCTAGTCCTCGAAACCACACACTTGCAGTCATACAAGACACGAGTTAGTAAATACATCCAACACAAGTCAACAAATTGCATTGGGAGTATTGGCATATATGAACAATTAAAACACCCTTATCCTCTTGCAAGTGGGGCTATTACTACAAAGATAAATAAAATACAATTTCAATTCAAGCCGAGTCCACATGCCTAGCCATGAGTCAAATGGAAATCAACGCAAAGTGTAGAGAAGCACCGAGCCTTTTTCCATATGACTCATCGATCATAGTCGAGGGTATTGGCGCATGTATATAGTGTGAAGGTTACAAATTGCAGCCTGCATTCAGTAGAAAGGATACACGCAGGGTCTCGTATCCTAATGATAGACATTCTCGCCATTTGGAACATGTCCATTGTTATTTGGATGCTCCTAGTCGTCCTTATAGTGAAGTTTCTGGATCAAAATGCCTATACAATAATTTTTTTCACCGATCATGCCTTGATCATTGGCACTCCGTGAAGGAAGGGTTTGCATTTTCGCATTGCTCTACCTGTAAATCTTAGTTTCATCTGTGGGCTGAATTACCAGAATATTACTCTTTGCGTAAACTAAAATTTAGGATATTTGTTGCATGAGATGTCCTCCTTGTGTTTTTGGCAGTGCAAACAATGATCGTTTTCATGGGTGTCATTGCATACTTGATGGACACAAATGGGCAATTCAGAAATTCATCGAGTGCCGGATTCGGAACCTCCAAGGAATGCATCTTTGGCATTGGCATATTGTCTTCAAAATGAGTGTAAAGCATTCGAGAAGGGTTTGATGGGATGACAGAACAGGACACCCACAATTGTTGTTGTTTGGCCCGTTCTGTTTGCTTCTATATTTTCTTTTTGGTGGGTGTGAATAGATCCCTTAACTCAACACTTGTGATGGACGCACAATTAGGTACCCAGACACCTTGTGCGCCAAGGAGAAACAGGGCTCGAGCTTACAGGTTTGTTTGCAGAGAAGGGTAACTATTAACTCGGTTCGGATCAACAATAATTTGGATATTTCTACTTCAGGATATTGTTGCTGTGCCACTACTGATAATTCTGCCATTGCTAGAGAGCCAGAATCTTGGAGAAGGTATTGTGGCCATTGCACCATGAAACTATAATCCAAAACCAACAAAAAGGGAACCTAATAAAGGAATTGTTGGACAAAGTTAGGTTAATGATAAGTTCTAGATGCTTACAGAAGTAGTCCAATACATTTCATAAGTAAAGTAGTACCAGTGTCTTCTCCTAAATACTTAGATCTATTGGAAGGTGATCCTCAGAAAAGTGCAGTTTTGGAGATGTGGCATTTTGAAATCCTGTAGTGATGTAATTAGGGTTAGGTTTTATCAAAGTTTTTGCAGTTGCCGAGAACAGAATCGAACGAGATTCAACATATATTGGGAGATAACTATATCTAGTATAAAAAGGCCAAAGATCAATCAAAGAAACAACCTCCAGATTTCAAACATTGTTTCCATATTTTCAGGGATCGAGAGACCTTGTTGAGTTGGAGACAGGGCACCTGGAAGCAGAGGAAATCTACATCAGATCTACATTTCCAAGTTCACATTCCATGTTCTCAGGCAAAGGATTAATAGTTGGTCAAAAATTCATTTCCAATATTTCGAGAACATGGTTGACAGACTTGAAGGCATAACATCAGCAATCAACCAAAACAGATTCAATTTTCTAAGGTGGCAGAGTTTTTTGCACACCATTTAGCAGCAATCCCATATTATTAGCCAACAAACTGAGGGAACGATCTTTTAATTTTACCCGAATTTTAAAGAAAACAACTTCAGTAAACTCCAGATTTCCATGGCAAAGAATCTTATCAGTTGATCCATCGATTATTGATTTCCATCGATTATTGATTTCCAGGCAGGGTGTTAGTGTTCAGAGTCAGTCAACAAATTTCATTGACAAAGGGAATAAAGTCAATTTTATTTCCCAAAAGTATAGAGCTATAGATAAAAGATTCGATGGAGAAAGATGGCTGGGATGAGTTCAGTGGTCCCAAATTTTTTGCATTGTTTTTAGTTTTGTTATGATTATCTCCTAGTAGATAGGAAGAAGTTGTTTATTGTTTCTTGCTATTTAAGACATCATTTTGTAATCGCCAGGGAGCAAGAGAGGCCCGAGAGGGTAAGGCCTGGAGAATAATTTGATTAGTCAGCTTGTGTATGAGCATTGTAAGCCTATGGGTGGTTTTATTAAGCATTCATTTCTAACATTGAACATCCCTGTGAGTTATGCTATCAGATTGTGATTTCTTTGTTTTCCATTTTGTTTTTCTCTCTTTCTTGAATGAGTTACAACCATTGAAAATCAATGATTGTCCATAAACAATAGATTCTTGAGCAAAAATATTTGTTGTGATCGACCTGTTGTTTGTGTGCTTTGTTCAAGTACCTGTCAAATCCATTTTGCAGAGAGAATCTTTGTTTGGTGGATGTTCTACTATTTGTCACATTCTCCATTCTTCTATCCATCATCATATAAGTATTTTATCTGATATGAAGTTCACTGGCCTTCAATCTAACAGAGTGTTTACTTGACTCCATGCCCAATGGTGATTCGTTGATCTACATTTAAGCTTATCCCTTTATTCTTTCTCTTTCACTTCACCTGATCCACCTTTTTCAAAACCCAAAACACATCCTTATTTATAAAATCATTTCAATAATTGAAGATGTGCTAGGCTTGACCCTATAGCATTCAAGGGGAAACTTCTAGCACTAACACATAGCTTGAGAAACAACTTCAAGATCTTAAAAGATCATGTAGGAGTACAATGGGAGTGTATAACTCTCTACCCTGAGGTTTGCGAGAGCTCGTCGGGAAAATACATGAGGATCTCGATGATCAGGCAGAGAACTTCATCAATTTCGAAGATGGACTTGACTGGACTCTCAGGATGGTCGACTCAAGAAGTTCAAGAGACAAACTGTAGAAAGGTTGACTCAGGTTGATTGAAACTTCCCTTGGAAAAAATCATGAAGGATGATCAGACTCAGGCAGCATGACATTTGACATAAGTTTGTGATGCAGGAGGCAACGCAAACTCTCCATGTGTTTAGAAGAGTAACCAAACGGAGCAGGACACAACTCTATATAGAAATAAAAATTCCTAAGGTCATACTAGATCCCAATGCCTGAAGAACAAATGAAAGGATGTTCTTTGTCCAAGGGCGACTCTCTTTTCTGCCGAAAAAAGAATGAATATTTCTTGTCCCCTTTTTTTGGAATATTTGATTTTTTTGTCTTTTTTCAATTTTTTAAGACCTTGAAAAAGAATAAAAGAATGCTACATTACAAAGGAAGAAGGAGTGTCCCAAGCAATCATACTAGTTTCAAGCGCATGGAACATACTAATGTTCAGATCAAGGAGACATGTGCAGGAAAAGGACACTAGGGGAAAATTCCTCCATGGATCAAGATGTTAGGTCATAGAGGCAAGAAGTGCTACAAGGCTTACACTTAAGGAATGCTTCAAAGGTTCAGTTGAGAGCAATATGGAGCTGGCATTAGGCAAAATATGCAAATATGAGACCCACAAATGTGATTAAGAAAGACACAATGAGACCCCTTCTATGTAATGTTTTTTATGAGCCCAGAGAAGGTAAGCTCAGTAGTTTTTTCATGTTTAGAGAGTCCGAAAAAACACAAAATAAGACTCTAGGGAGTACCTTTTTCAGAGTTAATATCGTTGATTCGAAAAAGGGTTAAACTTGCATCGAAAATACATCTCTTCAAAATCATTTTAACGAGTTTGACAAAGACAAGATCACTCGACAATCTTTTCAATTTTAAAGAGTCGGAAAAGAGATTAACTATGGACTCGCAGCCTTTTTCTAAGTTTCTCCTTAGCCCGAAAAAGTATAAAAGTAACTGAGGAGAACTCTCCCAGCAAGACAAATCTCCTGAGGTGTACCTTTTTCCGCTATAATCTATTGGTTGGAAAAAGGGTTAAACTCATTCCAGTAGATGTTCTTTTGGACCAATTTAACGAGTGTGAAGGAACAAGGTCACTAGACAATCTTTTCAATTTTAGGGAGTCTAAAAAGAGTTTAATTATGGACTCTAGGGGGGTTCCTTTTTCGTAAGTAATCTCTAAGGCCCGAAAAAGGTGATAAACCAAAACCAAGGAGAATGTTCATTTTTCAAATATTTAGTCCCTCAAGCCTGAAAAAGGGTTAAACTTATGCCTGAGAATACTCTTCCAGTGAACTGAAGTTCCTAGAGCATACCTTTATTCGTAAAATTAGCCATCCAGATCGAAAAAGGGGTAAACTACCATTGGATATATGTGCCTTCAAATTTGAGTTTGGCGAGCGTGAAGGACAACAAGATCGCTCGGCAATATTTTTATTTTTAGAGAATCTGAAAAGGGCTTAAAGAAGACTCCAGGGGACTACTTTTCTCAGTCAATTTAGACGAGATTGAAAAGAATAAATACAGTCTCTTTGGATGTTTCTTTCAAATTTTAAAGAGAGCTTGAAAGACAACAAATTGTGCTCATTAGGGAATCCCAAGGGTAAGGCCAAGAATGATGATTAAAAAAAGAATGAGGCTTCAATATGTAATAATGACGGGACTAAGAAGGACTCCCAAGCCTATATTCAAAACTAACAACATGGATGCCAAAATGTAGCAAAGGATCTACCTAGGGAATCCATGTAGAGGTAGGCTATACCACCTAATTAGGACACTTCTAAAGCAGCATAGAAGGTTATGTGTCCCACTTCAGTGGGGTCGATCCTAAGACCAAATGAACCAGGAAACGAATAATGCAAAAATTCAAGTAGGGAAATATTTAACCTATATTCCAGTTTCGAGGTCAATACCAGTCAGAATGGATCAATACGATGAACAAATGTCAAAAAAATGTCTCTAAGATCCTATATATAAGGCCCATAACACTCATCCAAAAGTTAATAAATCTGATACATATAGAACCTTCATAAAATAAGAGGTTATATTGAATACAAAACTTGAAAAAAACAAACCTAGACTATACAATATGTACAAGGTACTGCACATCCTTACGTCTCATGCGTGGTAGTAGTTCAGGTAGAGCCCGTAGCTAGGATCTAACCAAGAGTCTCTTCGATATTCAACCTGGAAAGTCTCCTAAAAGGGAAGAAAACACAACCCACAATGTAAGTCTTCCCACAATATAGAAATCATATTCATGGCTTCAAGGATAGCCTCATTCGAAGGCAATTCAAAATCTGAGAAATTACACGAACGAGGCTCAACACTCCCAAAGGGCGAGGTAAACTTTCCATATTCCATATGATGATGGAGGTTATGGCTGAGACTGGTAGAGACTATTAGTGAAGAATCACAAGCACGAGGGATTGAGGATCTACAAACAGTGAGATCAGACTCAAAAGGAGACTCAAGATCACTCAGACCAAGAGGGGGAAGCAAGGGGTCCCATTCCCCCATTGGATAAACCAATGGATCAATTATTGAGACCAAGTCTCGAGAAAGAAAAAATGAGTGAACAAGTTCCTGCTTAGGAGCAATTGAACACCAAGGAAAATATGCCACATAATTTACCCGTGGTAGGGTAGAGTCTACACGAATACTAGGAACATATAAAGGGGTAGCTTAAACTAATGTCAAATTAGGATGGTGATTATCATGCGCCAATTGGTCAATAGTGACAATACTTCCATTGTGAGGGAAATGCATCAATCGGAAGAGCGTAGAAACCACATTGTTCATAGCATATACATAATCACGCCTGAGAAGCATATTGAAATATAACAAGCCTTGCATTACTATAACATCGACAAGGACAGTATTCCCACCTAAAGATATAGGTAACTGAGGAAGAACCCCCAAATATTCAATAGGAAGTCTGTCAAAAGCCAACAACTCATGCAAAATAGACACAAGCTTGGGAGAACCCAAATCTTTCCAAGTCGATGAGGATAAAATACTTGTGGAGGCTCCTTCATCTACAATACATCGATAAATGTTATTTGAATTAACTTCAACCCTTATTTGAAAGGGTGCAGAAGAAGGAAGACGAGGCTCAATAAGGTATTTCCAATCAAAGGAAATCATCCCATCGCTTGGACAGGGTGTGCTCGAAGTGAGGAGAATTCCCCCTTGTTCTAGAAGTACTGAACTAGAATTGCTAAAAACATAGTTGGTAGACACATCACTCCCAAAGAGAAGAGTGGGATCAGTCGAATATTTCATCGACGTGACCGCTTTGGTAGACTCGACACTCTCCAAGAGAAGAGTGGGATCAGTTGAATATTGCATCGGTGTGACCACTTTATCAACCACTGGTTGAATAGGTTGTGAGACAACATGGTATAAAGGTGCATCACCCCCCAAAAGGGAATTGGGATCGACCGAATATTGCATCAGCATGACCACTTTCTCATCCACTAGTTAAATAGGCTGTGAAGAAACCTCAGAAGACTCAGAATCAGAAGATATTGCAGACAGGGACCACAATATTCATACCTCTGGAAGGCTAGGGCATAAATGAGTAAGGTGATCTCCCTTGAAAATATTACAAGGGAACTTGGGTTTATGTCCTATCCATATAGGTTTCTCAGTACAATCAATGCCCCCAGCATGACTAGCAGTAGTTGGTTGCACATCTCCAACATGACTTACAAAGGTTGGATATTGGTCGATAACATAACTGGCAGAGGCTATAGAACTATTACCAGTATGACTACAAGTGACTATACTTTTTACCCCAGCATGAATTGTAGAGGCTGGGTGTTGGTATTCAACATGACTTGCAAAGGTTGATGACCTATCTCCAACATGACTCACATAGGTTGGTGATTTCTTATTCCTATTCTTCCTCTTTCTATTTCGTTTAGACTTCCAGTTACTGGTATCTATAATTTCACCAGGTAAGGCAGAAGGAGGAGGAGAAGACTTTTTTGACAAAGGAACATCAACATGATTCCCATGACATAAGGTGCTTAACTGTAATGTCCCCATTTTGGGACATTATAAATTTACAGAGTGTTATGCCTACCAGAGTAGCCAGATAGGGGTGACAGAGAGTTCAGGAGATATTGAGGGGTTTTATTGGGCCCAACTTCCATCGTTCATCATCATGATCCATTCCGCACAACTAGGTTTTGGTTTCGTTGCATTCCGACGATTTCCGTAATTTTGAGTTATTATGGGTCATATCTTAATTAATTTCACTAAGAAGGTCATAATGAGCATATTACTTGGAGAAACCTCTTAGTGTAATATCTCATCGGAATCGGGAAGAAGAGCACTATAGGATAAGATGATGAGAAGTGACTTTCGGTGGCTGGAGAAGCCATAAGGATGGATAAATCACTTTTTAGAGGTAAAATGATTAATTAATTAATTAATTAAGTGATTTAATCAAGGAATAATAAAATAAAGTAAAAGACACTTGGAGGGAAAAGGTCAACAATGAATTAGGGTTTCAGAAGTGAATTAAGGCTTTGAAAATCTATAAGAGAAGAGTCAGCAACCTAATTCATCATTATGCAGATTATGACTTGTCATTGAGGAGAGAGGCGCATCTCAGGAGAGATAGTTCAGTGGATTCCAGGAGGAATACACCAGTTGGTTGATTTCGGTGTTGAGAGACACACCCTAGTCACCAGGAAGATCACACAGGTCTTCCATCATCCTTCAACAATAGTTACTCAGTGTTCAGCAGCAAGGGTGCATTCATCTAGAGGGAGGGGGCAACTTTTGAGGAGGTTTAGAGATCGACTTGTCCCATCCAGGGAGAATTCTGAGATTTCCCTCCGACCCATTTGAGAGGAAGGCAAGGTGCATCTTTTGCCTAGTTCCTTTCCAGATTCCAACGAAGGAATCATCTAGGGTGCATTTTCCAGACTTGGGAGTGAGACACTTTTGGCAGATACATTTAGGGTTCCCAAGCAAGCATCAGGCCATATTCAGGGAAACCCTTCCGACCCATTTCCCAGTATGCCAAGGCGGTTATTTTAAGACACATCTCATCCTATTCCGACGGTGGAATCACTAGGATGCATTTTTCCAGAGAAAGAGGGGCGCATTCCCCCAGGGGGATCCATATGGGGTCTAAACCCACCAACAGAGGGGTCTGACAGTTACCAATACTGAGAACTAGAGCAGGGCGCATCATTTGGGACAATTCCTAGGCCATTCTGAGAGGTATAGCTCCCAGGGCGAACTTTCCAGACTTCCAGTGGTTACCATACGAGTTGCCATAGTTCCAGTGCATCCATTGATCTCATAGTTCTCCCATATTCTGGGTATTATCTTTAGTTTCTTATTTGTATTCCATCTAAGATCCGTTGTCTGTTGATCTAGTCGAGTATTGTTAGTTTATTCAGTCGTATTCGGCCATTTTGTAATCCACAGAGATATCACAATGCAAACTTTGTAGTCCTTTGTCACATTTATTATTTGTATGATCATTTATATGCTATAAACCATTGATCCTATACACATTAGCAGCATTTCCTATACTAGACAAGTCAGAAACATTACAGTGGTATCAGAGCTGGTTTTCCTACCAGCCTAAGGGGAAAATCAGATAAGGATCTAGATATATCATTACCATCGAGTGGATTTATAGGAGCATAGATGGAGCCTACACCCATTAGATGCAGGGAGTGTTGCTACAGTTGCAAAGTGCCTTGGAAGCCAAATCACAGATGTAGGGGTAAAGGGAAGGTGCACATTGTTGAGGTGCACTATGATAGTGAGGATGAGGAGATGCATGTGAATGCAACCATAGATTCCTATTTGGAGTAGTCTGATAAGGATATTGACTCTTGTGCATCTGAGGGACAATTGTATGGACAGGATGATAGTGTATATCCTTCATCTTCCCCATCAGGTAATGTTGAGGATTCAACACTTCAGCATAGTGGTGACACTTGTGAGGATTCATATGTGTTGGCACTTAGACATGATGATATTAGGAGGTTGGATGATCTACCGGTGGGTGTAGACATGGCTTCCAGGAAGTCATGTATGGAGAATGATGAGCTTCCCATGATGAGTGAGCCACATTTTTCATCTTCTCAGTCACCTATGCTAGCCACGACACATGAGGATATCAGTGGCATTCCTAATATGGTAGAGGAGCCTTGTGTGGGGATTGTACACAAGGAACATATGGATCTGCAGACCCAGGA
>ML834533.1:17300-27805 GCA_009831015.1 Picea engelmannii | reverse complement strand
TCTAGAGGTACATGAGTATGTCCATAGGTCACAGGGACCACCCTTCACGAGGGGTGTTGAGACAGTTGAGCACACACGTACACATGGGGATTCGAGAGCCAGGGGAAGTTATGAGGACACTTCCATTTGTGTTCCAGGATTGGTTGACCTTCATGTAGAGGATGACCCCATAGTACACCCATGATCCAGGATGTTACAGGTGTATACAGGAGATCACATGAGTATGCAGGGGCACACAATGATGAGTGGTAGTTCACAGAGACATATAGAGTTGTACAATGGGATTCAAGGGGAATCACTAGATTGCAAGGAGGAGATGTACTTAGTAGAGCATGGAGATTCCTCTCCCTTGTAGCAATATACAGATCTGGGAGATCAACTTCACCAAACAAGAAGTTGTGTGAGTGATGATGGATGGAGAATGATTGACTAGCGGTTGGTGGAGGTACCTACCGTTGTACCTGATGGTTGGTGTTCATTGATGAGTATAGGAAACTATTTACGATGGGTGCCGATGGACGAGATTTTGGTTAAGTCCTTTGGATTGACAAAATCATATGATAATTTCCAGTCCTATAGTTGGTTGCAGATATTTATGATAGCCTTTCCCGATACTTTCATCATTGACAACAACACAGGGGGAGCTAGACAGTGGCAGGGGACATGGAGAGTTGGTAGGTCGAGACCAATTGACAAGAGTGTCTTGATTCCATTCATCAAGATAGGGGTGGATCATCAGGGGAATATATTTGAGGCCATGGGAATGATGGGTAGTATCCTAGGCCATGGGACAGAAGATATCTCAAAGGTTGCTACATATTCAGAATCTCATTGGGATGAGGGTGGAGTGCTTTCAACAGTTGCCAGTAGGGCACACCAACAGTTAGTGGGGATTGGAAGTGATGAACTTCCAAATTTGACATGGGATCTGGGAGTCAATAGTTTGTTTCATATTATGAGGATCCAGGAGTGGAGGGTCCAGTATGGATACTTTGAGTAGACAATCATGATCAGAGTAGAGCAGCATTGACATGATGGTCCCTGTCAGAGACTAGCATGGGACCCTGGGATTACAAGACCGTACATTTCATTGACTGATGGAGAAGAACGAACATTTGCAAGGGGGAGTCACTTTGATTTTCCATTGAGTTTCATTATTGGGGAGAGCACGTCACTGACTAGTGATTCATTGAGGTCTTGTAGTACCTCACTATGGAAACAACATGTTCATTCGGTGGGGGTCGTGTTGAGTTTGGTATGGTTTGGTAGGACATACCCATTTCAGGTTGAGGCCTTGTTTTATTTGCAAAAGACTCATGTTGTTGATATGTTACAGAATTATACTCCACAGGGCATTGTAGTTGACATTCTGATATGGGATCTAGGGATTGGAGTGCTTGGTAGTTCAACATTTGATGGATTTGAGTTTCAAGTAGAGTGGTTACTCAAGGAGTTGACTGAGATTCCTCGGCCATTAATCATTCTACTCATCAGGAGCATGTGGGTGTCATGCGTGGTGAGCACTTGGAGATACCACACCTTGAGGGGAGTCTACCTTATGTCACACAGGTGGATATGGGACCCCGATATCATATGTAGTTGGATTCAGTTATTTATTGAGGACAAGCAATATTCCAGCAGGGAGAACTGTAATGTCCCCATTTTGGGACATTATAACTTTACAGAGTGTTATGCCTACCAGAGTAGCCAGATATGGCAGAGAGTTCGAGAGATATTGAGGGGTTTTATTGGGCCCGACTTGCATCATTCATCATCATGATCCATTCCACACAGCTTGGTTTTGGTTTCATTTCATTCCAACGATTTCCGTAATTTTGAGTTATTATGGGTCATATCTTAATTAATTTCACTAAGAAGGTCATAATGGGCATATTACTTGGAGAAACCTATTAGTTTAATGGATCATCGGAATCAGGAAGAAGATCACTACAGGATAAGATGATGAGAAGTGACTTTCAGTGGCCGAAGAAGCCATAAGGATGGATAAATCACTTTTTAGAGGTAAAATGATTAATTAATTAATTAATTAAGTGATTTAATCAAGGAATAATAAAATAAAGTAAAATTCACTTGGAGAGAAAAGGTCAACAATGAATTAGGGTTTCAACAGTGAATTAAGGTTTTGGAAATCTATAAGAGAAGAGTCAGTGACCTAATTCATCATTATGCAGATTATGACTTGTCATTGAGGAGAGAGGCGCATCTCAGGAGAGATGGTTTAGTGGATTCCAGGAGGAAGACACCAGTTGGTTGATTTCAGTGTTGAGAGACACACCCTAGTCACCGAAAAGATCACACAGGTCTTCCATCATCCTTCAGCAGCAGTTACTCAATGTTCAGCAGCAAGGGCACATTCATCCAAAGGGAGGGTGCAACTTATAAGGAGGTTTAGAGATCGACTTGTCCCATCTAAGGAGAATTCTGAGATTTCCCTCTGACCCATTTAAGAGGAAGGCAAGGCACATCTTTTTCTTGGTTCCTTTCCATATTCTAATGGAGGAATCATCTAGGGCGCATTTTCTAGACTTGGGAGTGCGACACTTTTGGCAGATACATTTAGGGTTCCTGAGCGCGCATCAGGCCATATTCAGGGAAACCCTTCCGACCCATTTCCCAGTAGACCAAGGCGGTCATTCTGAGACACATTTCATCTGATTCTAATGGTGGAATTACTAGCATGCATTTTTCCAGAGAAAGAGGGGTGCATTCCCCTAGGGGGGATCCATCCGAGGTCCAAACCCACCAGTAGGGGGATCTGACAGTTACTAGTACTGAGAAATAGAGCAGGGCACATCATTTGGGACAGTTCCCAGGCCATTCTGAGAGGTATAGCTCCCAGGGAAAACTTTCCAGACTTCCAGCAATTACCATACGAGCTTCCATAGTTCCAGCACATCCATTGATCCTGCAGTTCTCCCATATTCCGGGTATTATCTTTAGTTGCTTATTTGTATTCCGGCTAAGATACTTTGTCTGTTGATCTAGTTGAGTATTGTCAGTTTATTCAGCTGCATTCGGCCATTTTAGTGCATTCATTGATCCCGCTATTCTCCCATATTCCGGGTATTATCTTTAGTTGCTTATTTGTATTCCAGCTAAGATCCTTTGTCTGTTGATCTAGTCGAGTATTGTCAGTTTATTTAGCTGCATTCAACCATTTTGTAATCCAAGGAGATATCATAATACAAACTTTACAGTCCTTTGTCGCATTTATTATTTGTATGATCATTTATATGCTATAAACCATTGATCCTACACACATTTCCTAGACTAGCCAAGTCAGGAACATTACATTAACTGAGAAGCACCATGAGTGTTCGGTACATTTGGAATGGTACCCAACCAAACCGATACTCCCACATTCAACCCAGGAATGTAAAAAGTGGCCATCAAAGGGACACCAATGTTTCCGAAAAAAGGAAAATCACAAGAATCCCCTTTTGAAGGGATTCCTTGGTTGGTATCATCAGGAAATTTATCCATGAAGATATTATGCACATGTTCTCCCCTTGTGGGATCGTTCAAGTCTGTAAAATTCTTACACACTGACTCCGGCGAACCAGTGTTATAAAAAACAACACCTATAAAGAGGCATCTCCACATCTCTAAGAGGAAGACTGAAAAGTCCTCACAACCGATAGAGTGGAAAGTCTACCACCTTAGGTCATAGACCCAAAGAAATGACTGACTAACTCACTATGGAAAACTAGGGAACACATAGAGCACACCTAAAAGTTCCTTAAGGCAAATCAAGCAGACGACTAACTAGTGGGAAGGACAGTTACGTCAATCGACACTAGAGGAACTAACCAGTGCAAGTGAAATCTGAACAAGGAAGCACCATCCAGGTATACTCTGCAAAGCATGATGAAACGTCTACCTTAAGTACCACGATATACCCACTATTGGCCCTTGGTTATGGAAGAAAGAGAATATTAAGGAAGAAAGATGAAGTACGAACTGCGTGGAAGGCACATTGACTAATATTGGGTCAAAGTGGTCAAAGAAGCAGAAACGAAGGAGCGAAGTAAGGGAAAATGAGTCGTTGAATGAGAATATTGAGGAAGACAGATCAACAAGGAATATGGATCATGGAAAACTCAGCAAGCGAAAAAATCCACCAACGCATGCTTTGGAGCACCTCGTGGGAAAGAAGGAAAGACGGGTTGGCAAAGCCCTAAAAACATGGGTCAAGTTGACCTAGGGTTTTAAACACCTAGGGTTTTTGGATCTAGGGTTTTGACAACTAGACGTTTGTCATTGTAATGTATAAATAAAGTTCTAGAGGACCTGGGATGGGTTGGTTTCTCATTGTTGGTCGTTCCGAGTTCTAAGAGGAGTGTATTGTTGATGTCGAGTGATTATTGTTGTTGTGTAAGGAGAGTACTGTGTTGTGAGAATACTATGTATTGTAATATCTTCAGCTGGGTACGAAGATCAACCCTGCATCTGGGTGCACAGGGAGGGGAGAAATAAGAGAAAGAGAGAGATATCTGCAAGCTAAGTGCGCAGATAGAACTGTATGTTTTCCTATAATATCAATAAATGTAGTTTTGTTGACGTAGCCCTAGGGAGAGGGTGAATCACATATATCTTGTTGTTTTGTGTGATTGATGTTATGTTGTTTTTCTTTTTTTTATTCTGTTATTGCATCATTGTATTAGATCTAAGATATAGTTCAAGGAATAGGCTTAAAGGAGATAAAGAATAACTATATCTTTGTGTGTTTTTCCCTTGAATTCACTTGCATTTCCTCTGGTTGTAGACACCGATGTCCTACAACCCCCCTATTTCTCCTTTGGGTGAGACTGTATGTTCCTTGCAGGTGTTTCCGAAAGGGCCAATAGTTAGGGCTTGTTGGTGCGTTGTTAGATTTTAACCCTAGGTCTGCCCCTATGCCAACAAATGGTTCTATTGTCGGGACCAAGATCTTCTTGAGGGAATGTCAAGGTGGTTTCCATCAAAGACAGATATTCAGAAGTGGATAGAAGAACAAGAAAATGACTTCACTGAGGCTCATAATAAAAACCCTAATATAAGTACATAGGATTGATTGGGAAAGTATATATTTACTGATATACAGAAGATTTTTTTGGAGGAATTCATAAGGAGATATACGAGTGGTTAGCCAGATTAGTTGATACCAAGTTTGAGATCAGATATAGACCACCTGTGGTTTGGACGTCGACGTTGATCAAGAAGGTCAAGAGAGTTGATAATGTCATGTCAAGAGTAGTAGATCATTGTTTTGATAAAACTATTGGAGGGTACATTATCGATTTTTCTATTGAGAGAGTATATTCATATAGCCAAACAGAGAGGTACTTCTTTAAGGGACCGAGAGGAAAATTTTTACACTTTTTGAAGTTGAATATAAATATGCTATTGCATGAGAAGAACATCTTGAAGATACAGTAATTGGCCAGATTGAAGAGATAATGTTCAAGAACTCAGACAATGACAGTGACATAGAGGTGGGACATACGTGCAGTGGGAGAACCTTCAGAGAGGTTCCTCTGGTAAACATGTTTGAGAAGAGCCATGAACCACTATCACAGGACGAAGGGTTCTACAGTGGAGAATAAGAAGTGATATTGAACAAGGAAAATTCAGAGTCCACTAGGGAAGAGGACGGGAATACTAAAGAACCTCACCGAGAAGAGTCAAAGACTTCAGGAACTGTCCTGACTGTCGAAGTAAGTACTATTACTCCTCTTATTGTTTTAACAGCATTAAGTAACCAGAGTAGTCAGAGTTATTAGAGAATTGTTACCAATAGTTCAGTACATACCCAGTCAAGAAACTTAGGAAGATCTATGGAAGATGAAATGAGGCTACCTATCTTTAGAGAAGATGGATCTAAAGATCCTAATCAGCACTAGTTCTTATGCGAGGCTTTATGGAGTATTCAGCAAGTCAATGAAAAATCCATTGAGAGAGATGAGTTTAGTACTACCTTGAGAGACCATGCACTAAGTTGGTATATGATGTTTTCTATAGTGAGTGCACAACCTAAACTGTTGAATACCATCAAAACTGCGTTGAGCGCAGAATTCAAGAAATCCAAGTCAGAGTCCCAGTGCATTACTGAACTGAAAGAAATCAAGAAGAGAGTAGTTGAGCCTGTTTGGGAGTTTGATCAAATGTTTAAGACCTTGACAGACCGGTTGAGTTTTCAGATTCCATATGAGTAGAATAAGGAATGGTTCATTTCTTCCCTCTTACCACGCATCAGGGTTCCTCTGATGCAACATAAGGTTTCTTCGTAGGCTGAGGCATTGGAGATTTCCATGAAATTAGAATTATCCCCTATGGGAGAATCCAGCTCAGGTATGAGTCAACTAACTAGCTTATATCTATAGGTTGAAGATATGAAGAAAGAAAAAGGAAAAGATAAAAGAGAAGACATATGGTGTATCAGATGAAAATCAGAAGGTTGCGATAAGGAGCACTATCCTCTATTTCATGAGTACTTGGCCTCTAGAGCTCTGATCCCTTTGAACTAGGTTACTCTACCCTGGTGCGAGGTATGTATAAATAGACATCACCCTGGTGAATGTTATTACATGCAAAATTATGTCCAGACACCTACAAACCTTTACTGCACATTTTGTAAATCTGTGGGGCACGATGAGAACGATTGTAGGGCTTATGAACTCTTGCACAGAATATCAAGAGATACAAATAAGATTCAAGGCGAAGTACAACAGGAAGGAAATACTACGCAGTTTAATTCTCCAAGAAGAGGAAACTTCAACCCTCATGGTGGATTCATAGGAAGAGGATGAGGAGGAGGTATGGGTCAAGTTCGAGGTCAAATCATTTGTTATAACTGCACATAGCTAGGACATTTGGCAAGGGACTGTCAGAACCCGTGTACCACTTGCAGCTACTGCAACTCATTTGAACATGTTATTGAAGATTGTCTAGCATTGTTAGCAAATATCCAAGAGAGACGAGGAGGAAAACAAAAAGTACAATTAATCTCAATAGAACCTCGTAGAGAGGATCCCAGAGTCATTTTTATCACTAGAGGAGGCACTGTTACAGGAGAAGACAGAGTGACCCCAGGAAAAGACTCCAGAAGAATCAAGGGTCAGAAGAGATACAGAGAAGACACAAGTGTTTGATCCAAAGGAATAAAAACAGACATTTGAAGTGGCAATAAAATAATTTGGAAGAGATCAGGCTTCTTCATCAAAGACACAACCAGAAGTGAGAGAATCTAGAATTCCTTTGGCATTTGATCACTCTGCATCACCGAAAGAAGGAAAAGAGGTAAGCAATCTTATGGAATTATTATGTACTTGCATTAATTTGATTAAGGATGAAAGAGATGTACAAGAACTACAAAATTTGATTAGACAGTATGAGATAGTTAGGATAGCTCCTCTGTTGAATAAGGCAGTACATCAAGTATCCAGAAAGAGAAGTACCAATAAGGAATGACACCTTAATGCTCAGATTGGAGATTATGACATAAATTATGTGGTCCTCGGCTTAGGATCAAAAGTCAATGTTATGACGAAGTAGACCTAGGCACTGATGGGAAAACCTAAGTTAATTTATTCCCCTATCAGACTTAGGATGGATAATCAGCAGGAAGTAAGCCCCTTTGGAAGACTGGAGCATGTCCTTGTGGACATCGATGGGGTAAGAATGTTTGTGGATTTCAAGGTGATTGAGATAGTTGATGATAGTTGTCCTTATCCTGCGCTGTCAGGAATTTATTGGGATTTAAAAAATTCGACTATGGTTGACTTAAAGAAAAGAAGAATGACATTTTAAGGTGATGGTCTTAGGGTCATTGCACCTCTTGATCCCAATGAAGGTCGCAGATACACAGAACCCGTTAGAGAAGAACAATGTGCTTATGAACTAGAGAAAATATATAAATTGACAGCAAGACAATATGATTACATTAATCCTATAGCAGATGGAAATTTAAGTTGGTGAAGTGACAATGCATGCTCATTAGATTCGGAATAAGCACTAGAGAAATGGTAGAAAAAAATGTATGAATTTTCTACAAGAAGGTGTGCTAGATTGACCAGGGAAGTTCGTTGGATTGGCACAGAAGTAAACAATCTACCCACAGTTGATGGTTTAAATCATTTAGAAATATTCTTGTCAGAATTTGAAGAAATTGTACCAGTACAACAGTGACTGTTGGCACTGGATGAATATTTAAAAGAAACGCCAACAAGATGGTGGGGAACACACAAGAAGAACATCGCGGAATGGGGGCAATGTCACATTTTGATGACAATGCACTTTTTTGAACAAGACTAAGGGTGTGAAGTTTGATACGTGGGTCAGAGTTGTCTGAAGGACCATGTGCGAATTTGTGAGGATGACTGGAGTAGCATTCCTCGATATCAGTGGGTTCATAAGTTCATTAACACCTTGGACACAATGCTTATCAATTGGTATCTTCAAGTAGAATTGTGCCTCACCACTGCAGATTGGTACGGTGTGACTCAGAAATTTGTAGCTACATTTTTATTTTAAAGTCAGTACCCCACAGTAGATCAAGATCTGCAAGTTGTAAGACAGAAATTCTTTGAGGAGGCACCTAAACTCCCTTTGGATCAAGAAGAAGATGAATGGACTACACCACTTCAGAAATTGCAAGGTTGTTACAATATCAATGTTGATGAAGACGATGATCCTAGGAATGTGAACATCGCAAAAACTGAAGGACAACGAGACATAGAAGGACAAGGAGTCGAACTACCTTTAATTGGACAACCAATCAAAATCAAGAAAGTTAATATTGGAATAGAGAAAGCACCTAAGCTCGCAAACGTTGGAGATTATTGGGATGATGCCACTATTGACAAGATCATAGAACTACTGCATGAGTATCAAGACTTGTTTCCAACCAAGTTCACTGACATGAAGGGCATTAAAGGGCCCATGGGAGAAATGAAGATACCCTTGCAACCAAATGCAAGGCCATTCAATAAGAGACCCTACAGATTGAATCCTAAGTACAAATAGAAAGTCAATATTGAATTAGACAGAATGTTGGAAGCAGGAATGATAGAACCTATTGAAGAGTCATAATGGATCAGCCCTATGCTGGTCCAAGATAAGAAGACAGGAGAGATCAAAATTTGTGTAGACTTGAGGAAACTTAATGATTCATGTTTACATGATCCATTCCGTACACTGTTTACTGAGGAAGTGTTGGATAATGTGGGAGGACAAGAAGTTTACTCCTTCACAAATGGATTTTCAGGTTATCACCAAATCCAGATTGTTAAGGAAGATCACCATAAGACCACATTTTCAACAGAATGGGGATCCTACTAGTACATAGTGATGCCTTTCTAACTAAAGAACGCACCAACCATATTTTCTAGGGTGGTGGTCGAAGCATTCAAGGAATTTTTACATAAATTTTTGGAAGCGTATTTTGATGATTGGACTGTTTTTAGCCTATTGAAAAATCATATTGAATGTTTAAGACTAATGTTGGATAAGTGTAGGCAATGTTATATTGCCCTGAACCTAAAGAAGTGTATCTTATTTTCACCCTTTGGGGTGTTGCTAGGACATATTGTGTTTAAGAAGGGGTTGCTGGTAGATCCTTCCAAGATCGCCATCATTGTGGATCTACCTCCTCCTACTTCAATTAGACAATTGCACACTGTGCTGGGACATACTGGATACTACAGAAATTTCATCAAGGGCTATGCATAGATACCAACACCTATGGAGAAAATTTTAAACAAATATTGTCAGTTCCAATGGTTGGAGGAATGTCAACAGAGCTTCAACACACTGAAACAGAAAATGGTCACTGCGCCTATTCTAGTTTTCCCAAATTGGAGTAAGGAATTGCATGTGCATGTTGATGCTTCATCTATTGCATTATGAGAAGTGTTAGCACAACTAGGAGTAGGATATATTGACCATCCGTTAGCATTAGCTAGTAGAAATATTTCTACATCTGAGATAAATTACACTTCTACTGAGAGAGAAGGTTTAGCCATGGTGTACGCGCTACAGAAGCTTCGACACTACTTGATGGGAGGACATTTTAAGATTTCCATTGATCACTCTGCATTTAAATACCTAGTCAACAAGCCAATGTTGGGGGAAATAATATGCATATGTCTATTGTTATTCCAAGAATATGATTTTGACATTGTGGTCAAGCCAGGAAGAATGAACAAGGGACCTGACCACTTGTCTAGGTTAAAACATGGAGAGGAACCTACCAGTTTGGAGGATACACTACCAAATGCACATTTGTTGGTTGTTACACATTATTTTCTTCATACCTATGACCGTTAATAATGTAAACCTATCTTTTTCCTTCAGAAGGGTCAGTGGCCTGAGTTCCTGAAGAAAGAAGGGAGAAGAACTTTTCCTGAGAAAAGAAGTTGCATTTCCCTTTGTAAAAACCATATTAAAGAGGATTTCCACATGCTGCACTATAGCTAGGGTGTGAAAATGCCTAATTTTCATAGGCT
>ML834533.1:0-10283 GCA_009831015.1 Picea engelmannii | reverse complement strand
TAATATGATTCTTTCCTATAAAGCTTGTTGTGTTTTATTGTATGATTCCTTGATCACATACATAGGTTTATATTGAGTTTATGCTATTACTATCACTTTGGTTGGTTGTGTTATTTTGCAGGTTCATCATTGTATGAGTGTTGGAATGAAGCTAGGATGGCGATGGAATGAGGAAGAAACATTTAAATGGTATGTCACCTATCCTTCTTTAGTTAGTAAATTCAATATCTAAAACTTAAGGAAAGCGTCATGTTTTGGTGTGTTTTGTTCTAGATCTAGGTGGATCTAGGGAGATCAGTTAGTGTCCACACCTACTGATTTATCCAACAACATTGGCCATTTTAAAGGTTGATGATCACTTCACCGAGATAGTTCATTTCATGTCAACAAGAATGGAACCTCGCAAATATACAATCATTCAGAATAAAAAGCTAGTAGTTTGTGCTGTAGATTTTTCACTTATAGTTGGAAAACTTTATAAGATGGGACCTGATGAGATCCTGAAGAGATGTGTTATGGAGGAATAAATACCATTGATTCTAGCAGAAGCACATTAAGGCATTGCAGGAGGACACTATGCAGGAAAATCAATAGCGCGGAAGGTTCTTAGAGCTGGCCTCTGGTGGCCCACTTTACACAAAGATGTTAGGGAATACTACAAAGCCTACGATGTATACCAAAGAGTTGGGAAACCTTCCAGAAGATATGATATGCCTTTAGCACCTCAGAAAACTTTACAGGCATTTGAGAAATGGTCTATTGATTTTGTGGGACCTATCAACCCACTTCGGAAGCGTACAGGAGCGAGATACATCATCACTGTGACATAATATTTGACCAGATGGGCAGAAGCAAGAGAAATCAAGGACTATAGTGCAACTACAACTACATAATTCATATTTGATGATATCATAACCAGATTTGGATGCCTGAATATCCTTATGAGCGATAATTATACACATTTTATTAATAAGATTATCGAAGCCTTGACTCAGGAATTTGAATTTCACCATCAGAAGAGCACACCTTAACACCCACAAGAAAATGGTACATTCGAAGCTTTCAATAAGATCTTAGAGATGAAGATTTGCAATGTAAACAAGAATGATTGGGATTTGAGAGTACCAACATTATTATGGGCCTATAGAACCACTTGCAAGAAGATGACAATGCAGACTCCCTTTAAGTTATTCTATGGCCTAGAGGTAGTCGTACCTATGGAATATTTGGTTGCTAGTCTAATAATTGCAGCATTCATAGATATGGATGACACAGAAACTATGCAAGACAGGCTTTCACAGTTGGTCGAGCTGGAAGAAGACAGATTCATTACAGGATTTCACCAGCAGGTACAGAAGGAATGAGAAAAGGCCTACCATGAAAGACATATCAAGAAGAAAGCCTTTAAGCAAGGAGATCTAGTATTGGTATATGACATCAAGTTCATGAAGCATCCAAGGAATTTTATGACACATTGTCTTGGGCCATATGAGGTTTCCTATGTTACAGAAGGAGGAGCTACGCAGTTGAAGACTTTGAAGGGAGAATGGAAGGAAGGTTTGGTAAATGGGAGCCGGTTGAAATTGTACTACAACAACCTGCTACCTTGCAACTCTTAGTAAAATCATAAGAAGAAGGGTCTAGGTACTAGGTGTAGTTGAAACTAGGTACCAGACACAGAAAAGACATTCTCCCCAAGGCAGGGAGGAACATATCAGAGAGTTTAGGCTGCTCCGCATAGTCTGAAGATGAAGAGAAATAGAAGGTTCAGACCTACAATGCCTCGGGATAATTCACAAGTGAGTGTTGGGGTCATGTTGGCCCTTGGTTATGGAAGAAAGTGAATATTAAGGAAGAAAGACGAAGTATGAACTGCATGGAAGGCACATTGAATGATATTGGGTCGAACTGGTCAAAGAATCAGAAAAGGAGAGAAGTAAGGGAAAACGATTCATTGAACGAGAATATCGAGGAAGATAGATCAAAAAGGAATATGGATTGTGTACAACTCAGCAAGAAGAAAAATCCACCAACAGATACTTTGGAGCACCTTACAGGAAAGAAGGAAAGACAAGCTGGCGAAGCCCTGAAAACGTGGGTCAAGTTGACCTAGGTTTTTAGAAACCTAGGGTTTTGGGATCTAGGGTTTTGAAACCTAGACGTTTGTCATTGTAATGTATAAATAAAGGTCTATAGGACATGGGATGGGTTGGTTTCTCGTTGTTGGTCATTCCAAGTTCGAAGAGGATTGTATTTTTTATGTCGAGTGATTATTTTTGTTGTGTAAGGAGAGTATTATGTTGTGAGAATACTATTCTATTGTAAGATCTTCAGCTGGGTGCGAAGATCAACCCTATAGTTGGGTGCACAGGGAGGGGAGAAAGAAGAGAAAGAGAGAGAGATATACAAGCTAAGTGAGAGGATAGAACTATATGTTTCCCTATAATATCAATAAACGTAGTTATGTGGACGTAGCCCTAGGGAGAGGGTGAACCACGTATATCTTGTTGTTCTGTGTGATCGATGATGTGTTCTTTTTATTTTTGTTATTCTATTATTGCATCATTGTGTTAGATCTAAGATATAGTTCATGAAATAGGCTTAAAGGAAATAAATAATAGATAGGTATCTGTGTGTTTTTCCCTTGAATCCACTTGCATTTCCTCTAGTTGTAGAAACTTGTGTCCTGCAACCCCCCTATTGCTACTTCGAGTGAGACTACATCTGCCCTGCAGGTGTTTCTAAAAGGGCCAGTAGTTAGGGCTTGTTGGTGCACTGTTAGAGTTTAACCCTGGGTCTGCCCCTGTGCCAGCACCCATGTAGTCACTTTTGTAAGTTCATAAAATATGGGCAACTAGGTTTCTAGCTTGCAGTCACCAGGCGGGTATAGTCGACAGTCGAGAAGATCGTAATGATCAGGATAACAAGTCTAAATCCCTTCAAGGGTATAAAAATAAAATGGTCTGGAAGAAAATAGAGGATCTCGAATGGATTCTAGGTCCACGAAGCTCCGTAGGAAAATTCATTCGATATTATTCATGAGAAAGACCCTTCATATACAATCCCCACTACACCCAGTCCAACTTTGGAGGGGTAATCTCCTCTGACTTTCCTCACACGACCTCGTGTTTATCCCATGTGTTATAGGGGAGTCCCGACTAACTCTTACGACACTGGACTTAAATAAATCCCTAACACAAACTCCAATGTTTGATTTAAAGTGGCCTTGGAGAATTTCCTCTTCACATTTAATTCAAGGCCCTAAAACCCTCAACTAGTTTGTCAACCCTACAAACAGAAAAGTCTAATGTATTTTAGATTAGGCGTTTATTTTTAAGGATTGATTTAATCAAAAGGTACGATAGAGAAACTAATGGTTTTATGAAAGGAATAAAAAGGAAGAGAAATTTAAATCACTTGAAATAAAAATTACTTCGAAATTAAAAGCAAAGCTTGTAACCAACTCTTTGTAACTTCAACTTTTCTAAATGATATTTCAAGATCTTGTAAATAAAGAAATCCTAAAACTTTCTTGTGCTTGCGTACAAAATACTTATGTTTCAGGAAATCAAGAAGAAATTGAAAATGAAGAATATTTTTTCCTTTTGCAAATAACAACTTTAACTACTTTACCAAATTGAAATGCAAGAAAATAATTTGTTTTTTTTTTTGAACCGCTTTAAAGAGAAAAAAACTAAAGTAAGTTTTTCGTTTTTTCAAAGCAAGTGAAAAAGGACAAAGAGAAAACTGAAAACAAGACTGGTAAGGACCCTAAGCCCACTGCGAATCACAGGGATTCAACCAAGAAACCAAGAGGCGGATCTAAGACTTGATATATTTTCAAAACCTTTTAGGGAAAACACAAGAAGACCAAGGAAACAAGTACACTGGAACCTATACCCAAGATATGGCCACAAATAGAGACTCTGGTTGATTCAAGAAATCCCTGAGAAGTATGAAATTCTATCAGGAAAGTGGAAAACTCCCTCTTTATTAAAAATACTTTCATGAAACAGAGACGTGTGTTTTTTCATCAGCAGCCTACATATGTATGTGGGTTGGTTACTGTGCAGAGCGCGTATGTATGCGGGCTGACCCAAAATAGGGAACGTACACCTCTAATTCTTTTCAAAAATAAAAAGACAAGGAAAAATTACAGGGTAGGGA
Source organism: Picea engelmannii (assembly GCA_009831015.1). Taxonomy (NCBI): domain Eukaryota; kingdom Viridiplantae; phylum Streptophyta; class Pinopsida; order Pinales; family Pinaceae; genus Picea; species Picea engelmannii. The sequence goes on along the minus strand of ML834533.1, from coordinate 6,116 downwards.
AATCTAGTATGCACCTTGGAGGTCACCAGAACCCGTTGATAGACTCAACAAACTTGATTGAAACTCGAGAGGAAAACAACAAACCAATCAATCATCCGAAAAACACCTAAAAAAACCTAGAGATATCCCCAGTATGGTCGCCAGTTCTGCTAGCAGGAAAATCCCCCCTTTAACTATATCAGGGTTTAAGATATAGACAGAGTGAATGACTGTCTAGAATCAAATGTAGTTTCTACTCTACCCTAAACATACCAAAAAAAATGAAAAGAAAGCAATAAGAGAGAAGATCGGTAACTCTACCTTTTATCCCACGTTTGGTGATGATCTCCTCAAGCTTTCCAGTTCCAAAGGCTGCAAGCCTCCTCCCAAGGATGATCTACATTGAAAACTAGGAAAACAGGGACTACAAACATGCTACTTCTATTCACAAGTTAGGTTTGGATATCAAATGATATGTATAAATCAAAGAAAATACAAAAAACATCATCATTTAGGACAGGGAAAAGAGATTCTTTTATTCATCAAACAAAGACCGAAACTTACAATCTATGTCAGCCATCGTTCCACGAACCTGGTCCGAGCTCCTCTTTACAATGCTCCAAGTGCACCTTCAATAGGATTTTTCTCTCAATATTTTGATCACCTCAAGGGAAGGGAATGGGTTTAATGGAAGAAGAAGGGGATGAAGAGGGAATGTAGAGGCAATATCTCACAAAAGGTAGCAAAATCTTGGGCAGGGAAGGGAAGTGAAATTGGGCAAAGTTTCACTTTTCTTATGCTTGGATGTGAAATGAAACCCCAACACCTCCTTTTATATGACAAAAGGAAGCTTATTCGATTGGATGATGGGATATAGCAAGTGAATTGGTTGGGAAACCTCCAATAGACGGTGAATTTCACCGAATTCCTTACAACTTTTTAATTTTTGCAAATTTTGCAAGCATACACGAGATGTTTAGTGTGTAGAAAGTGTATGTACGCGGGCTATCTATCATGCAACAAGCGTATGTGCACAGGCTGTAGTGGTGCAGGGTGCATGCATGCTCTAAAAAATGATTTTTTAAGAAAATCTTCTCATTAGTGCTTTGGAAAAATATTCAAGTAAGAGGGTGTAACACCCTATTTCCCCCAGTTTGTAAATATAACTATATTGGACAAGAAACTATGACAAACTCAAAGGTGTGAATGTTTGATTTGATGGACCTTTGTATAAAAGGTCGATGAATGTAAATTTTGTTATTTTAATAGAAAATGAATATGTTATTTTAATAGAAAATGGATACGTGTTGCATGACTGTTGGAAAGGGGATGTGATAAGAGAGACCACAAATTCTATGAAAGATATGGTGGAGGGGGCCAGGAATGGTTGCATTAACCTCCACCAAACCAGTACTTTGTTGGATTTAATTTCTCAGGATCAGAACAACTCTCTGACCCAGGAATGAATTACAATCAGGCTGGTAGGTGGGAAGACCTCCTCAAGAGTTAATGAGGGGATGGGGCAGACCACCCATCTATAAGGATTCTATACCTGACCACGGACTGGTAATTTGGGCCACACACAATCTTGTTGGAAAAGGAAATAAAGGAAAGTGTGGGGGTTAGAGAGAGGCGAAATATCCAAAGAATGCAGAGACGAGAGACGTATCTCTCTGGTTCGAGGAAGAATTGTGAAAAGAGTGTGCTCTGATCGTGAAAAATAGAGACTGATTTGGGAGAAGGAGAGCAACCTTTGTCCCTATATATTTATGTGCTAGAAGAAGAGATGCAATCTTAAAGCATCGTGGTCTATCTCGGGGGTGGCTAGTGGTAAATATGTTAGGAGTGAATGAGACTATGGTTGGGTGGAAATGAGAACCCCTTCTAGCAGTCGCTTTATGTTATCTGGTTATGATATGTGTTTCCATACTTTATGCGTTGAATTGGGAATTAATGATTGCATGCATGTATTTACATATTTTTAAATGGTTTCTACATTGAAGAGGTTAAATTATGTACATACATTGGCTTCCTTGAGAACTTATGCTTCTTCTTTTCCCATATGCTCCAATTTAACTCTCAAAGGTGTTTTCCCCAGGGAGCTACCTCACAGCTCCAGAATCGGAGCAAGCCTCTTAGCACTGCTACCGTCTTGGTAACCTCACGAGTTTACACCACCCTATTTTAGAATTTAAGGTTATACGAATTAGGAAGGTGTTTCCTTCAAAACAGTAGCCTGAGAGACCTTGAACTTGCGCCCATGACCTTAACTAAAACCTAGATAAGAGTAGATCTCATAGCCTGAGAGTCATTTGAAGGTCCATGTGACCTGGGTCTAGGAACCCTGTGCTAAGCCCGAACGGAACTAGTTCATAATGGTTTCATAGTTTTGAGAGTTCGACACCTGGAATGTCAAACTTCACAATAGTCAAAGTTACCTGAACTCCCTGAGTAACAAGATCCATAGATGAATCAAGAACCTGACAGAGGAGATGAATGTGAACCGTTCATCGGGAGGAAAACCTATCTCAGTTGTCAGATTGAATAAAAGACCCACTGGAGTTAACAAATCAAACACCAGCCGCTCGATTAGATCAATGGTTGGGAATCATTGCGGAGTGCGAAGGTGAAATTAGAAAACATGCTAGTTCACGGCCTGCAATCAACCAACGTCATTGATCTTTTGGGGGATGGAATATCAATGACCAATATTATACATAATTAGGCGATCATTTCCCATATTGCAGAGATTGGGCCCCGCAATCACTGTGAACCATCGATCTATGAACGAAGATCGATGGTGGGGAATCATTATGGAGTGCGGAGGTGAAATTAGCATACGTGCTAGTTCATGGCCCACAGTTCACCAATGTCATTGATCTCGTCAGGCTGGAGGATCAAAAACCACAATTAGACCGATTTGGGAGAGTACCTTTAAAATTGTGGAGATTGAGCTCTCTGATAAAGAGCGGACACGTTGGGGCCCCGCAATCACTGTGAACCTTCGATTGATGAACAAATCGTAATTGACCAGATCATGACCGTGAAAAAATGAGGGAGGTTGAAGGATGATCATACTAAAGCGATGAGGGCACGTGCTGCCCCTGACCCAGCTATGTTTCAGCCCCTGACACATGCATACCTCGCCCACGTGATTGGTGAAATGATTGGGATTCTGGGAGTCTGGGACTTTGAGACTCAAGGGGATTTGATGTTCTTTGAAAACCATTGAAGTGTCTAAGTTCCAAAGTAGATCCTAGCTGTCATCACAGGAAGGCATGTGGCAGTAGATCACTGACTTCGGAGAAGAACACTCCGGAGGAACGCGAGTAGTGAATTTTCAAAGTTTCAAAGTCCATCGGAACCGTCCATTGGGAGGAGGACACATGGCACTCGATATGTAACTCTGAGTATGGAGTACTTTGAAGGAAAAAGGTGTTGGAATGTTTGAAAATCTTGAACGTTGAAGTCCCAAAGTGGATCACAATCATCGATCGTGAAGGGATACATGGCACTCGATCTGTAACTTCGGGTACTTAGTACTTCAGAGGAAAATGGAGGACGAATGTTTGAAACTCCTGAACACCGAAGTCCCAAAGTGGATCACAGTTGTCAATCACTAAGGGACGTGTGGTGCTCGATATGTAACTCCGTGTATGGAATACTTCGGAGGAAAAAGGCATTGGAATGTTTGAAACTCCCGAATGTTGAATTCCCAAAGTGGATCATAATCGTCGATCACAAAGGGACACATGGTGCTCAATCTATAACTCCGGGTATGGAGTACTTCAGAGGAAAAATGCATTGGAATGTTTGAGACTCCCAAAAGTCGAAGTCCCAAAGTGGATCATAGTCTTCGATCACGAAGGGATGCATGGTGCTCAATATGTAACTCTGGGTATAGATTACTTCGGAGGAGAAAAGGCTTTGGAGCGTTCGAAACTCCCAAATGTCGAAGTCCCGAAGTGAATTAGGGTCATCGAAATCCCTAAGGACACGCTGCGTTAGATTGTGAACTTCGAAGATTTTCCACTCCGAAGGATTCACGCGATGATTTTGTTGGTGCTTGTTGTGTTGATGTGTGTTCATATCCCGCGTTCATATGCAAGTATAGAGGAATGGAAGAACCTGAAGTACTTGGGAGAGGATATATGCCAGCTCTAAGCTCAGTTCGTAGCATGGAGACTGTGGTTGGAAATATCTAGAATAGAAGAATGGAATAGAGACCCCGAATGAGGGTATTGTTTTTCTTAAGAAGAATGAAATTTTTATGCCCCACCATGGGTATGTTACAAATTGGTATCAGAGCATGGTTACAACACTTAGCCTGCTTGGGCTCATGGAAGAGTCACTTAAAAATCATGTTTAAATAAAATATTAAGGGTGACAGCCTACCTTACCTCTTTCCTAAAGAATCTGGTTAAACTATTACTAAAGAAAAGAATGAAAAATTTCTACTCTGTGTGTATTTAAGAAAAATGAACTATGTGTTGCTCATGAAATACTATAATGTTAGCTAACAATAAGTGTTTTTTCAGCACTCCAACAGTCAATGAGTCACGAGAAATCAAAATCATAAAGGATGGTGACACACCATGAAGTGGGGGAGGGCTCCCACAATAGAGACGAAGAGTCTGACGAGAGGAGAGCGTTGGAGACCCCTCTAGATATAGTTGAAATTGTAAGGAGACTTATGGCCGAATTACAAAGTTACAAGGTTGAAAACAAGATATTGATAAATGAGCAAGAGAAACAAACGGAAATCAATGCAGTCTCACTACAGAGCTTATCTGATATATAGAGGTAGTTGTAATATGGACAACCAGCCATGTGGACTGATGACATACATAGAGAAGTCAAAGTCCACCTGAAATATGAAAACGTGGTCCCATAAGTGGCCACACAGGGAGAAGTACCTCGAGGAAGGTCCAACCTAGAGGTAGGGGATGCTCATCGGGAGAGTCCTCTAGAAATGGAACCGACAACTTCGAGAGATCTTCTAGTAGAAAAACTAACTCACATTCTCAAAAGAAAGGAAAGAAGCTAAATCATTCCAAAATTCATGACCCTAAAGAGTTCAGGAAAGCCAAACCACCCTCTTTCAATGGATAGATTGAGAAAGTGGAAGAGGCAAAAGAGTGGCTACTTGGTTTAAAGAAGTAATTCAGAGTTCATGACTATTCTTAAAACTTGAAGGATCGAATAGCCATATTCAACCTGAATGGAAAGGATTCCATTTGGTGGGAATATCTTAAGAATGTGAAAGGAATCCATGAAAAGGACTTATCATGGAAACAGTTTGAGAAACACTTAAAGAAGAAGTATCTGCTAGAGAAATACTTCGACGGGAATACTAAGGCATTCTATGAACTCAAGCTGGGACAACTCAACATAGAGGAATATATCAATAAATTCCTTGAGTTGTTGAGGTATGTACCCTACATAAAATATGAAAAGGTAAAACTCCAACGATTTATCAGTGGGTTACCTCAGACCTACTAGAACAGGATTGAGTTTGATGAGCCAAAGACCTTAAAAGACACTATCTAGAAGGCAAAGTATTGTTATGAACAATTCGGGCGTCAGACAAAACCTCATGAGGAATGGGAGAAGAATAGTAGTTAGGGGTTCAAGGAGAAGGGGTTTAAATCCTCAATATTTAAGAACTATAGGAAGGATTCAAGGATGAGCCTTCCTACCCGAATTTTGTACGAGCGGAATTTCCTCTCCCAAAGTGGAAATAAACCTTTTAGATCAGCCCTAGGAAAGACTAATAACCCAAAGAGAGAACCCTTGAAATGTTGGGGTTGCGAAGAAGAACATTTGTTGAGGGATTACCCACACAAACAACAGAACAATAGGAGAATCTACAATATCCAAGAAGCTACCACTATCAATGATGTGGTGAGGAGCATGCCATGGATTTATGCGGTTTTGGATAATAAATAAGCCGACCACCAAGCTTCAGTGGTGGAGATGGAAGGTATGATCGCCATGTTGATACTGAGAGGGGGGTGAATCAGTATCAAGTACAATTTAAAAACCTTTTCCAACTTATACTTAAACCATTCAATTATATCCAATGAGAAATGAACAATAGTATAAGAGTTACACCAATACACCACAATACACCATGC
>ML834532.1:61706-78653 GCA_009831015.1 Picea engelmannii | reverse complement strand
AGAAGTTGGGCACCTTGTACTGAGAAATTATGCTTCTTGTCATACTTTGGATTAGCTTAGTATTCCCTATTCTGTGGTAGAGTTTAGCCCCAACTTGGGGATGACCCACTACAGAGACTACAAGTAATTTTTTCTATGGTTGGGAGGAACATGGAAGGTATGCATGTAGTTGATGATATTTTATCAAAGATAACTGTTAAATCACATGTTGCATCATTAATTATGCATTTGTTTTAAGGGTTTTTTCCTGTGTATGATAAAAATTTATTTCCATTAATATTCTGTAATTATCTATGAATTTTCAGAGTATTTGAATGTTTAATTTTGGTATACAGTTTGAAAATTCTATGTGGTATATCCCAATAGGATGCTTGGAATGTTACAATTATTGTTTCATGCATATTGGTATTATTTCCGCCTAACTATGTTCATATGAAAAATTCAGTACTGAATTTAATGGTATCAGAATTGAGAAATTATGTGTAGCATAGCCCAATAGTTTGTGACTGTATATGTTACACCTTCATATGTCTTCTCTAGCTTCATCCATAGATACTTGGTGGAAGTACATTGTCCCATGCTTTTCTCAAAAAAAATTGAGAGTCCATTGAAAATAGTCTTGTGATCCAATGCATCATTCTTCTTTTCTTCCTTTTGAGATGAAAACTTTGACTTATTATTCAAGCGAGATGATATACCAATAGATTATTTACAAACAACTACTCATTTTGCTTTCAAATACCCTTTCATTTCTATTATGCATGAAGAATAATTTTTCTCATCAAGGATTAGAACTTCATCATCCATTTGTGTGTCCATGGATCTCCTCCAAGCTTGTTAAGGATTATAATTAAGTCATGCTCTGATACCAAATGTTGGACACACCGACCACGCTGAGAGGGGGGTTGAATCAATGTATGGGTCATTGTACTCCTTTTCTTGACACCTTAGTTAGCAATCACCATTTACTCATCATCCATTAATTTAATTTATAACAAGTTGTATGTACTCATATCTCAACAACAAACATCATCAATAAACCATCATCATGAAGAATATAAGGAACACAAGATATATATACAATTTTATTTTATATTATAGAATACAATCCTTGGGGTTTTTTTCTGAAACGAATGAATAGAGGAACAACTCCACAAGATCACCAAATATCAATGCAAGACTCATCCTGCAAATCTCGGTACCAACTGAGAAAATGAATCCAAACCTCAAGTACAAGACCCATCTTGTAGACAGAAAGCAATCTATCAAACTGTACCAACATTCTATACCAACACAAGTGAATTACCTATGAACCACACAACCTCTCACATCAATCTCATCATCCAAATAATATCTAATCACCAATATCAATCACCAATACAACTCTCAACAATATCACCAAGATAACCAACAAGATACCTCTAGAAATAAACCATACTCTCCATAAACCAAATACCATAAGTTGTCGCAATTTTTTTTCCACGATTCTACTACTGTGGCTCTGCTACCATTCTTTTTCTATTGCGATTTTTTTGCGCACTTTTTCTGCCGCGATTTTTCTGCCACACTATTTCTTCCATGGTTTTTCTGCCACAAAATTTCTCTATTAATAATACCTACCCAAATAACCTTTCACAATTGGATATTCCATATTCTCAAAGATCATACACATAAGAGACCCTTTCTCTCTTATTTATACTTCTCCAAGTAGTTTCCTCATCTAACCAACTCTAACCAACTTCCTTCTTTTAGAGGATAACCCACTTCTGACCTCTTGTCCACTTCTAACCCACTTTGTCCACTTCTAACCCACTTTCTCCATAAATAGTAACTTCTCCACATCTAATTGCAACTAATTTATTTTTATTTTTTTTCTTCTTGGAACCCCTTAACCCATGACTAACCATTTTGACTTGTCAACATCTTCTAGGAGCTTCTAGAACAACAACACATGAGGTTTCTCCAACTTCACAAGGTCATAACTCTCTAACTATGAAGATTTATGTGACGTTCCACATATCACTAGAAATGGCATGATGAGAACTATCCATATAGAGTAGTCTCACTTACAAATTCATGGACATTCATTACAATATTCCACAATCAATCCTTAGGATCCTTAAGTACACAACTAGGATGAATCGACCACTTAATCATTTGGAATTAAAAAATCATCTTCTCGACAGGGATTTCACCATAAGGGGACCACTTTGGATTTCATCCATTTGGTACTTCCGATCAGCCATGAAAAGACAACAATGACCAATCTTTACAACTTCATGTCTATACATCAATCCATGGAAATACATCATTATGACACCACTTGACATATTTGACATAAATTACATCTATCACAACATAGGCCATCAATCAATACATCAATGATACTATGAGAAGACATAAACTCTTTGACATCAATCATTTCATATTAATGACAACATAATGCAACACTTTTGTAGTGCAAAAATGATTGATAAGGATTCGTGTTCTGTAGTCGAATAATTTATTTCTATTGTATTCAGTTTCCGAATTGGATATTCATTTGGTTGGTCCATTGTGTAAATGTATGGTTGAGCTAGAACCAACTCAACAACTACGTTCAACACATCGACATGGACATGAAACTTGTTCGACCAGTCTGGAAATTTGAGAATAGGTTCTTTGACCAACTTATTTAAAAATTTGAAGGATTCTTGGCAATATTGGCTCCATTTTAATTCAACATCTTTTTCGTAGAATCTCATCCATTGGGAAGGTGATGTATGAGAAGTGGTGCATCAACTTCCTATAGTATCTAGTATGACCTGATAGAATTTTGATATGCTTTTTATTTACGGGGGGTTTTAGATCAGGGATAGTATTTATTTTAGTCATGTTGACCTTCACTCCATATTTACATGCCACATATCTGAGAGAGATTCCAATAGGTGTGGAGAATATGCATTTTATGATGTTTAGTGATAGTTGAATATGTCTACAACATTATAACATAAGTCTAAGATATTGTATGTGATTTCTAAGTAGACTATATATTATCCAATCATTGATGTATACAACCATGTTTTTGTAGATGTACTCTTGGAATTATTTGACCACTATTCTTGAAAAAAATGTTGGCATGTTTTTTAGTCTGAATGGCATGACAATGCAGGAGAAATATCCAAGTTATCACACACAAAAAAAAATTCATGATATTCTTTTGCGATTGGAACCTAGTTATATCCTGAGAATTCATTGATAAATGAATAACATTCATGATGAGTGATTTTGTTTAATATTTCATCAGAAAATTGAGTGGGGAACAGATCTATCACAATTTGTTTATTATGTCCCCAAAAGTCAACGAAAATTATTAACTTATTTGGATCATGCTTCTTTGGTTGTATTACCATGGGGATTGCCCATTATTCTTTGTCGATTGGGTAAATAATGCCTTCTTGTAGCATTCATTCAATCTCTTTTTGAATGATAGATTTGTACGTATCTGCTAACTTGTATGGTCACTTTTTAATTGGCTTCTCTCCTAGGATTAGTTCAATCTTCATTTCACCCATTTCTTCTTGTTTTCCCTCGACCAAGTTTTGAGGAAACGTTGGTCATGTTTGACCATTTTTGGGACTTCAACAAGCTGGTCGGAGATGGAGTGCCTAGGAGAGGCAAAGATCGTAGGACCTCGCCCATTTTTGTGGGATTTTTGGGATTTTATGGTTTATGTAACGGGTATGGGATCTCATCCCATGGGTTTACCCATCCTTAGGCATTTTTTTAATGTATAAATAAGTAGCTAGGCAATGTAAGTAGTATACAATATTAGAGTTCATGGGCTTAGTGAATGACTAGAGTATGTTAAGACTTGCAGAGTTAAGTGCAAGTGATTGTAAGAGACATTTTTCATAGACTATGTAAGGCTTTGTGCCCTGACCTAATTCAGGGAAGGAGGATTTGGCGAGGTGCCCACATATATCCTGTCCCTTGGAAGGGTTGGTTCTGTGGCTTTGTGCATAGGAGAAGAGGAATATAAGAAGCTTGAACACTAATAAATAATAAGAATAAGTTGGTGGATGTAGCCCCATACTGGGGTGAACCACGTATATCCTGTGTTGATGTGCTTTGTGCAATGTTATCCATGTTGTTATCTATTTATCTTCTTAGTGCATTGATCTTGATGTATGTTAGATAGATGTATCGATGCTTAGTTCTCTATTAATGGTAAATGAATGCTAGATCTGATCAAGTAACTATGTGTTAAGTGATGAAAAGTACTTGATCTTAGTTTCTAATGGGATGTTATGTATCTAGGGTTTAATCTCCAGTGTGACTAAGAACCATAACTTAATGCATATTTTTGTCTAAGTGCTATGTTAAGTGTTGTAATCACAGATCTGTGTCCCAGCAAGGTTCTAGACACATGAGTCCTGCAACCCCCTAACTCTACCTTGGGTGAGAGTTCATCTGCTTCGCAGGTGTTGCCGAAAGGGCTGGTAGTTAGGGTTTTGTTGGTGCGTTGTTGAAGCACTGAACCCTGGGTCCGCCCCTATGCCAACAAATGGTTCTGTTGTCAGGACCTGAAACTGTGATTGTTGGGAACTGAAGAAAAGATACAAATCTTTGTGTATAGATTTGTTGTTGTAGTGCGCAATATTATAATTATCTTGTGAAGCTCTATGCTAAGAAAGAGAAATCTGATCTAAAGAAAAGAGGTAATATCTTAAAGATTTGTTCTTTGGTAAAGGTAATATAAGTGGAAATTTTTTCTTGAAAAGTATGAATTTAGGTACATTTGACATATTTTGTCCTAGTTTGAAAACTAAGGCACGACTAGAATAAAGAAGATTTGATCTAAATAAATTTGATAGAGATAGTGAAAGATATGTTACTCCTATGCATAGAAAGAATTTTTGGACTAACAAGTGGATGCAAGACCTTAGAAAGAATTTTTGTAGATTGCAGGTCCATCATTGTGATCCCAATGCGCAGTACAAGAAAGGTTGGGGATCATTTAAAATAAAGAGAGGATTGACATTGTGTTATAACTGCAGAAGATCAGGACATCTTGTTAAGGAATGCCCCGGTATAGGTCCTATTTGTATTTGTTGTAAAGATGTTGATCATGAGGTTTTGGATTTCCCTAGAATGATTGTTAAAGTTGAAAAGATGAACATGAGACAAGAAAACTATGAAGAAGTTCAAGAAACTAATGATATGCTAAAGAACCAGAAAGAATCAGAAACTATGTTATTACAGCTGAAAGAAACACCGAATGATCATAGAGACAATAGTTTACTATAGATCTTAAAAGAGAAGTAGTGTATAGAAACAAGAATATGAGACTTCGACATAGATTGTGTATTATATGAGGAAACACACGTGAATGTTATGACAGAAAGCACTTGGGAAATTTTGGCAAAGCCTGTTATAGTACCTTCATTGGGAAATATAGGTTTGTTTAAAGGAAAGATGATAACCCTATGTGGAAGAGTTACTAATATACCTATGATTGCCCATGGAAGATTGACCAAAGAAGAATTTGAAGTCATTAAGTTTGTTGGTAACAATGCTCTTTTTTCACTTTTGTTAGGAAAGACCTAGATTGAGAAAGAACATATCCGAAGAAAAGAAGAGGAGGAGGCCATAGAATATAAAAAAGAAAGAATTAAGGGACTTCATAGCAAGAAAAATAGAGTGACTAATACAAGAAAAAGATGACAAGTTGAAGAAAATGAGGGACATATACTTAGTTGTTGAAGTTGAAAGAATGCAGGAAGGATTGAAAAACCTGTCCATGTAGGAGAGAAGAGCACATACCCCAGAAGTAGTAAGAGAAGAAGTATTACCCTCAAAACCTTTGAAATACCCTCCACAATGTGAAGTTACTACACTAAGGGAAGAAAATAATAAGAATGGAAAGACGAATCCAGGAACTCAAATTACAGGAAAGAAGGCCAGAAAGCTCAGTAAGAAGAAAGAAAAATTAGGAAAACTACGAGAAGTCCTAGAAAAAACTTCGCAGAAGGCAGGCTTGCAGAACATAAACCTCGCTGGAATAATAGAACTGTGCATAATGGGACTTCACCACAATGAAGCTATATGACCATTGGAGGCATCCCGACCCTTAGAACGATGCTCTAGAATGGATAGAAACGCAGTTATGGATGGAAAGATTTCCATTGGACCATTGAGACCACACTATAATGGATGGATGTGCATTGATAGACTTATTCATACCCGTTGAAAGAATTCATTACGACATTGCTTATTTAACTCGTCGAATGTTGCGTTGGGATCACTTTTTTCAAAATGAGATATCCATGCTAATAGAGAACTGATTGCATACCGTGTTGTGTTGTCTAGACCTCGCCATTCATTTGATTACCTTGATTGTCCATCCACCTACCCAAGTTTTTTATTACAAGTGTGGATGTCGGGTGAGTGTAGTGCAATAGAGAAGTCTATGGAAGAGATACTTGTTGAACTCATGACTGAGAAATTCATGTCTGTAGGAATACATGCATCATTGACTAGAGGATTGCAAGCATCCCCATCAACTGGGTGACGTTCTGGCTGCACTGCTGAGAAAAGAACAAAGCACCGTGATGATCTGGCTAATGAAAAGTAGATCTCGTCAGTCTTTCTTGATGCAATAGAGACTCGAATTCATCGAGTCCAAGAAGAAAAGGAGAAGGCCATAGAGGCCTTGAAGTAAGAAAAAGAGGAGGCCTTAGAGAAAATTTTGATTGAGAAGCAAGAGAAAGATGACCTTAGGGTGAAGTTCGAAGGGGAAATAGGATATGCATAAAGAAAAATACCAACTGCTTGCAGAGAAGTCTCTGGTCAGAGAGGCAGTAACTAGAGGGCTTCTCTCTGTGCCAAGTTTGGCACAGGAGGAACTGGAGTCAATAGAGATACAAGTGGGGAAGCTCACTAAGGCCATTCAATAGCTTCAAGAAAAAATAGTAGAATTATAACATCAAGCAGTGCCGAGCACTCCACAAGAAGTGTGGCATTAGAGGGAAAATGTTGTCAGGATCACAGTAGAATGAATCAGGGCATTGGCCTCATATTATAAGCAACTAAGTGATCGAAGTGCATAGAACTATGAGTGCCTTGCAAAAGACCCAGAGCTAAGGACATTGGAGGCATAGTTCCAGGAGGCAAAGAAGAAGGTGTCCACTGTACAAGCATAGATGAAATTGTTGACTACAATTGAGAAGATGAAGAGGTCACTATGAGCAGCGCACAGTCCAGCAGCAGGTTACTGTCATCCAGAGAAAGGTTATGTAAGTGACACAAAGACTCCAACCGGTGCAGGATGAAGCCTACACACTTTTCGAAGAGTGCGAGGGACAAGACTCACATTTGGAATAGATGGTCATGATAGTGGAACAATGCCTGGAAGGGCCTGTCACCCATAAAGTACTTCAGGAGTTCATCGAGCAGGAGGCTCTAGTGAAGCAACAAGTCAAGGTAGCTCAAGCTAATCTCAAGGCCTTAGAAACAACGTTTCCTAGATCGGAGTGACTCAGGATGAGTTACAGGTGAGTTTTGGGGTCTTATTCGACCAAGTTTTGAGGAAATGTTGGTCGTGTTTGACCATATTTGGGACTTTGACAGGCTAGTCGAAGACAGAGCACCCAAGTGAAGTAGAGATCATGGGATCTCACCCATTATTGTGGGATCTTTTTGGATTTTAGGGTTTATGTAATGGGTATGGGATGTTAGCCCATGGGTTTACCCATGCTTAGGCCTTTTTGTAATGTATAAATAAGTAGCTAGGCGATGTAAGAAGTAGACAAGATTAGAGGTCATGGGCTTAGTGCATGACTATGGTATGTTAAGACCTACAGAGCTAAGTGCAAGTGATTGTAAGAGATGTTTTGCATAGACTATGTAAGGATTTGTTTCCTGACCTAATTCAGGGAAGGAGGATTTGGTGAGGAGCAAGCAAATATCCTATCCCTTGGAAGGGTTGGCTCTGTGGCTTTGTGCACAGTATTATCACATATTTTTGCAAGGGGATTGTTTTCCTTTAAAGTTGTTCATTGGGTTACCAAATGCGAAAGAAGTGGGCTTAAAAAAACCACAAATGTTTTTCATCCAAAGTCGGGGCATGATTGTGCAAATATGTGCACATAACTGGTCGAAAAAAATCCATCAAGCATAGGCTCAGTCTCGGTCGTTGGATCCATCAGAAAAATCAGATCGGTGGTTTGTGGGTATTCAAGATCCAAAATTTTCTCAAAGTTTAGTGCCGGGGAAAAGGCCCAAGATCAAGGAACGAGCAAATTTTTAATCATGGTACAAGACTAGCATTTTGTGGTTTCGCGAGATGGAGCGATCAAGGAGAAGAGTCATCAGAACTCGCGAAATGCGAAATCGCGAAAATATCACAATCATTGATCAAAGGAGATATTTGGACCATTAGATTAGCTTTTCATGATTTCATGAGTTGGGGAAGTAGGAGGGAGAGTCTTGAAGACTTGTGACACGCGAAGTGCTGAAATGATCTTGGTCATCCATTTTAGAAGGGCACGTGGCATAGGATCCAAACCTTGGAGGAAATATTTTCAGGAAAGCTGAGGTGAGAAGTGTCAATGGCCCTAAGTCCTGAAATGTCTATATGATTTGGGTTGTTCTTTTCATAGGGACACGTATCATTCGATCTAGGGATCTTTCTTTTGTGACTTGGAGATTTCAGTGTGAAAAATAACATGAACTCGTGAAACACGAAATCATGACGCACTTAAGAGTAAGGCCCATGATCACAACCCAGGGTCATATAGAAAGTGGGGAAAAAAGAAGAACAAGTTCCCATCCAAACAACGGGTGACCAAAGTGTTCCAAGAAATGATCGCATCCATCAGTTTTACAGTAAACCCAGTCATGGATCCCGATGGGTCGTTTCACGATTTTGAGCATCGGAGTATTGGAGATCAAGGGGACTAGAAACTTTGGAAATGAGAAAACCTGAGATTTCATGTGGATAAGCATGAGGTCATAGCCTATGGTCATGTGGGCCAAGAGAATGGAGCACATGAAATATTGAAGCACCTGAGTTGGTCACAGAGAAGGATCAGTGTTGCCTCGAAACGCCAGAATTGCCTCAAAGGAATTATGAGCTCGTCTAGAACAGTCATGGGTGTTGGGCCTCATCCTGATCCCAATGAAAGTATTTAATGAAAATGGGGAAGGTGGTTGAAACCTCATTTCACCACATAAATGGAAATCATGGAAAATCTGGCCGTGGAGGGTAGATTGTCAGCTGAAAGTTCCCTGTCATGGATTTTCTTGTGAAGCCCATACCAATATGATCTTGCGTCTGAAAAAAGAATGCAAGTGCATCCTGATAGAAGAAGATGCAGATGCCAAGAATTGAATGCCATGACCAGAGTGCGCCTCTGAAGGGAGCAAGTTTCTTTGAGTATAAATACTCAGTTTTAATATTTTGTGAGGGTCGATGGTAAAGAAAAGCTCATGTATTGTAAAGTTTTAATGATCACTCTGGTTCTTTGGTTATGATTTGTAACCTAAGATTTCTTGTTTAATGAAAATCAGTTTTCTTTCTCCCTATCATTTTCCTCTAATACTGAAAGAGTTCATGGTTGACTGATTCACTTGAATTATTGTGACTTGATTATGATGAAAGTTTGAGTATAGTGTTGTTATAATTTTTTTTAGTTCCTTTGAAATTTGAATTCAAGAAGACCTTGTGTTTAATTTTTTCTTCCTTAGGCTGATGGAAATCCTGATGTTCATGGAAGACCTCTACATTCTTTCACTGAAGTATTCCTCCTACTCACCCTTACTACAACCTACTAACTAAAGTTAAACTAGACCTCACCTTCTTGTGCATATCCATCCAATTTTCTGAGTTAAGACGATATTTTCTTGAGATTGCGCCCATTTGACCTTTTTATAACCAACCTATGACATAAATACTAATGGGTATTAGGATTACCTCTGCAACAATCCATAGGTGACTTCTGGTACTAATATTTCTTGGCGCCGTTGTCAGGGACAAATTGAAGATTTTCCCTGGGTAGAACAACAATAAACTTTTGATTATGAAGGTGCATTAGATATCAGAACCTTTGAAGATTGTTCTTGCACCTGGAAAATCCACTAAGGTGACTCCACTATTTCAGTGTGGATGCCTCTTGCTACAACTATATCCCTTGGGAGAACACAACAATCAGATCTGGTTTTTTATGGTGAACAAAGACTAGACACACTTATTCTGCATATCATTCACCTGGAGACTCCATGGTAAAAGAATCGATCAGTGACTCCACTAGTTCGAAATGGACAAAATACTGGATCAAAGTTTTTCTCCCTTTAATTTTTCTGTTGTTCCTAGTTTTCCCAATGTTGTCCCTACTATGGATGAATGGGGTGATTATTTTCCCATATTTAAAGAGGGCAAAGAGGACAACCCTGCTCGACATCTCCGTGAGTTTCATGAACTCATGCATCAATGGGAGATACATCATGAGGATGTATTAATGGATATGTTCATGTTCTCATTGGCTAAGGATGCCTATGAGTGGTATCGATCCTTTCCCCCTACTAGCATCTCCTCCCTGGAGCAGTTTCATACAACTTTTGATAAGCATTGTCAAAGGTATTATTCCTCTAAGTTAATATGTCATAACTGTTGTAAGGAATGTGACAGCCATGATCAAGATATGGCTATTTCTAATGAAATCTATGAGGATGAAGGCTATGAGGAGGAAGAATATGTTTTGGGCGAAGTTATGGAACTAGTAAAATCTCTCACTGCCCAGCTAGAAAGGTTGGAATCTGAAGAAAGCGCAGAGGATTTTCCAATCCTTGAGGTAGATGTCCTTGGCAGCTCTACTGAGGATGATAATGAAGATTTCATAACTGTAGAGGCATTGATTTTTTCTCCTGAAGTGCCTATAGTCCCTAGCTTTGATGATTATTTGGATGAAGAGAAGCAGAGCCCCACATCACAGTTTGCTAACCAGAGGAGAATCCATCCTATATATGACAGCTACGAATCAGATTCTGAGATGGATATGCAGGATTTCCAAGAACATATTGCAGATCCTTATCCTTTGTTTTCTAAAGAAAAATTTTACAAGGAAATCAACCATCCTGGACCTATAGAAGACACTAAGCAACACGAGGAAGATAAAATATTTCCCAAGGTTCTCATTTATGATGATTATGAATCTGACCCTTAGGAGAGCTATGGAGAAGAAGAGGAGCATCAGAAGGGGTAGTTTGTCTCTTGTCCAGATTCTTTCTGTGAGAAACCATTGTCTAGGACCAATCATACTACATTGACCGTTCACCCACTTGTGCATACTAGAGATATTCATCCATGTGTGAGAATCTATGTAGCAGAGAAGGTTGCATGTAACAAATTTTCTAGAGTTTTCCGCTTGTCCTATGATCCTGTGGAGGAATACATGGAGTTTTATTTCCTTCATGTTTTGAAACTGCCCAGCTTAATTATCCTGGCCTCATTATTAGGAGGAAAGATGAGGAATTTAACTATTTTGTTTTCATGGTTGCATTCTCTATTATCAATCACGAACAGAATGAAGGAGCTTCCATTTAGGAAATTACTTGAATGGCTATGGTGGAAATTTACTTTCACCTAGCACTGTGTAAAAATTTATTAGTTTAGGATTGTACATAAATAAGCTCCTTGGAGCATGTGTGTTTATTTTTTTTTTAACTTGTCGGCTTTATATTCTTCAGCAGGGTGTCTTTCAACTTGACTCCATAGCCCAACAAAATACGATTGGAGATGAGAAAGGAGATCTTAGATTCTCACGGGGAGGAATCTATCCCCCATGGAGCCTAATGTTATCACATATTTTTTCAAGGGGATTGTTTTCCTCTGAAGTTGGTCATTAGGTGACCAAATGCGAAAGAAGTGGGCTTAAAAAACCCACAAATGTTTTTCATCCAAAGTTTGGGTGTGATCGCGAAAAGGTGTGTGTTGTAGGAAAATATTCCTGTGGACAGGTAGATCACCTCTAAGGCTTGACCTTAACCCTAGACAGAAAAATGCTTAACGTGGACACTGAATTCCTTTCAAATCTATCTAAGCCTAATGCATGAGAAGGAAGGATGACATAAGTACCTTTTAATCGATGTTTGTCCCTGCACGCTCCGAGTTGCGCTTCAATCCTTTTGGTCCTCGCTGAGGTCTGTGGACAAAACAAGATACGACCACTTCCTACTCTATTGAAATTAGTTTGAAAATAGATCTATCAATAAATGATAAGTTCATGTGGTATCAGACACAAACTAGAAAGAAACAGGCCAAGCGTGTCATATTAATGAGAATGACGACAGCAGTACTTACAATCGTAGATGCGAATGCGACAACTTCGTCAAGTCCTCTTCGTCCAACCCTTGCCTAAAAGATCCACAACCTGGATGGCAGCAGCTTCATTGATCACTTCTCTTTGGCTGACTGTCAGTTTCCTCCAAGATCATAAATTTCATATGTTCAGTTCTTCCCCCTTTCCACCATCATAGAGCCTGTTTATATAGGTTGGGCAAGGGTCTAACCTATTGAGTTATGTTTAGAACCAGTTAAGAACCATCCCCTTGGATCAGAGATCTTTTGATGAAGACAATAATTCGAGCACAACTGCCTTCTAATCTCGAATGATCTCCTCCTCATTCGACTCAACGGGCTAACAATTGACCCAGAATAGGGAGCGCTCCCCCAAAAGGGGTATCAGAGCATTATAGCACTCCTAATGTGCCTTGGGAAAGTGCCAGCGCTCTTAAGGTGAGCAGCGCTCCTCCAGAAGGGATGAAAGGTGTTATAATGCTTCTCCATCATGGTAGAGGAGCGCCAGCGCTTCTCCAGCTGTATTAGAGGAGCATTCCCCTTCCAAACCATTGTTTCAGGGCTTCTTTCAGGTGTTAAGA
Source organism: Picea engelmannii (assembly GCA_009831015.1). NCBI lineage: Eukaryota > Viridiplantae > Streptophyta > Pinopsida > Pinales > Pinaceae > Picea > Picea engelmannii. The sequence continues at coordinate 65,735 of ML834532.1, read as the reverse complement.
GTTCTTTGATTCCAGTGGATCGGTTCTTGCTCTTCAAATCAGTCATATGAGGTGTCATAAGTGCTTCCTTAGTGTCGTTATCACAAAATTATGTCCGAACATCATTTACAACACTAGTGGTCAACTTGCGAAAGCTGTAGGGAAGATGCGACACTTACGATGATTGACAGGGACAATGCGATACTTAGCAATTTTGACGTGTAACAGAATGCCCCCCAAAGTATGAAGCCAGAAGATACGAACTGATGACTGAAATACTTTGCAGACGTTCAAACAAGGGTATGGACTCGGAGAACCTGACAAAAGTTGCACATCAACATCCAACAAATATCATGACATATTTCAAAACCCAAGGCGGACATACCTATGCTTGGGTGATCAAGATTTGCAAGATATGGCCGCCATAAAATACACTGCGGATCCATAATCATATTGGTAAAAAAGGGTATAGCCACCGAAGATACACTGTGGATCTATACTGTGATAACTCAGACTGATCGTAGCCACAAAGAATACACAGTGGATCTACGAGATGACAAAACATAGCCACGACCAATACAAAGTGGATCTATGTAACAATGTATGTGTTTTTTGTCCAGAATTCCTTCGCAACCTGGGTGAAGAATGTATCAAGGTGAATTACTCCACCCAGGGTCTTCTAACCAATCCCCATGCAATACGATTCTAACCGTGTGAATAGATGTTTTGGCGTCGAACACGGCATAAACCACTTGATTACCGGTCAATAAGGTAAACCGTTAACAAGTGTGAGGGAAACCACCATTAATGTCAATGATTCCCAAGGTATCTTAGTACATTCCACCGAACGTGAATAGATGAGCTGAAGTCAAACATTCGTGGAATCATTCGATCAGAGGTCAATGATGTAAACCCACTGTCGAACGTGAGGAGGCTTGCCATTGAGGCATGCAGGTCCCAAAGTACTAAATAGTTTCTAAGTCTAATTCCTGGATAATGTGCTGAAGTCGACAGGAATAGACTCGTCGAGGGAGGGCCTTGATGTATCCCCCATCAATGACATGAAACAGATATAGAGATGTAGTTGGTAGATCAAATGGACATGGACTGACACAGGTTTTGAGGCAAGATATTTGGGGTGGATGACTCTCAAGGCGGATACTTCCCTTGAACACTGAGGCACGACAGCAAAACATGATGTGGACCAAAACTGTGCAATGAGTACTGTGACCTGCATCGGGTGACCCAAAGGAGTGAAAGGAAACTCAAAGGATTGGCTCAGTGCAGAGGTTCAGCAAATTATGATATGTGCAAAGTGACAAAGTGTCGTGTTCAAGGGCGACTCTAAGAATTGCTAGATGGTGTTCTCAAGAGACTGCTTGGCTTGTTCCTTTCAATTTTCCCCCATCCAGATAGATGAGTACCTCTTTTTAATTTGACGAGCCTGAGGAGGATAACACATGCTCGATATAACTCACCTTCGGTAAGTTCCTCTTCCTTTATTTAACGAACCGGAATAAGTAAGGGTTCGGTCCCATATGGGTCCATCGATGTGTTTTTTAACGAGTCCAAAGATGGAAAACTCGAAGGTTTTTCGGGATTATAGAGTTTGGAAAAACACTTAAAAGAGAACTCTCTCAGTTCCTTTTTCGTACGATAGTCCGTCGAGACCGAAAAAGGGTTAAATTATCGCTCGAAAGACGCCCTTTCTAACCTTTTAACGAGTGTGAAAGGAAGAAAGATCACTCGACAATCTTTTCATATTTAGAGAGTCTGAAAAGGGTTTAAAGGAGACTCCAGAGGGGTTCCTTTTTCGTGTGATCATATCTGTACGGGTCCAAAAAAGAGATAAAACTTTACCCGGTTGCGTTCTCATATTGTCGAGCTTGAGAACAAACTAAGACTATGCTCATAAACACGACAAAGTGAAAGATGTATTAGAACTACCAATAAGCCTGCAATGCCAGAAACTAAAAACCATGGATTAGTCGAGCCATTTTCACCATTAGAGAAACCCAAAAACAACTATAGCTTATGAAAATGAAATTTTATAAATAAGAATTGATTTGAAAAACTCATTTACCATTTCATTTGCAAGGATTTTGTGGAGTGTTGGAGAATCTCAATTGGAGCAAAACTTGTTCTTCTCGTTGCCGGAGCTATGATTGACCATTTTGCACACCGTCTGAACCAGGTAGGTGTTCGTTCTTTGCTCTTTCAATTGTACGGTTTCAATTTGACCTTTATAGCATGATTAATTTAAAATACAAAGCCCTAGGTTGTCCATTTTGAACCAAATCGGCCTCCTTCTAAAAGTTAATAAAAAGGGGGGAAATATTCACGAAAATGTATTGGAGAATGGTAGTTAAGATGCCCACACCTTAACTATTGATTAGATCGACCACTTTGACCAAAAAATTTTGCAAAAACTCCCTTCATGGGCCCACGCACCCCCTCACAACTTTTTTCATTTTGGTCATGCTTTAATCATTGTTTAATGAATGTTTAAGAGTGTGGTGGCTAGAAATGATGATTGGTTACCTTTAGAAGTCATGGGTATTTTTTTTCATGCTTTAAAATGCTTTTCAAAAATTGCCGAAATCACAAAAACGTGGGGAATGATTAAAATTTTGAATTTTTTGATTTGTAGATATATTCGGAAATCATGATCGAGTGGAAAGAGCGGGAAGATGAGATGGATGATATAACTTCTCTGCGAAGTCCCCGTACGCGGGCTGCTTTGAGGGCCTGAGAGTTACTCAAGTTTTTCAAACTGCAAAAAATGAAAAGTGAGGTTTTACTTCTTGAGCATATTATTGGTCTTTGGGACATCGCGGAATAGGGATTTTGTATTGGCACACAGCTCCTGACCATCGAGTTGGAGGATGTGTACTTTCTGACCGGCCTCTCAAAATGAGGGGTCCCTATATCTTTTACAGGGCAGAGGGCATTACCTGAGCAGGTGGACATGTATTTGGCACGTCATTGTGTTCCAGGAGAGAGGTTGGTAGGGGGAAGGATCCCTATCAAGGATATCTGGGATCTGTCTCTTCGATCCATATTGTTTGCTATCACTAGTGTGACTGGTAGCACTAGTGCTCATTTGGCTTAGAGGTCCCAGGTGGCTTATGGTGTTCAGTGTTTGGAGCCAACACTGTTCAACTGGAGTGCGGCGTTCCTTCAGAATGTGAAGGAACAAGTTTCTCAATGAAGGAACGGCCAAAAGCAGTTTGGCTATGGTTCTTTCTTAGTCTCGTTTTTCTTGGAGCGCATCCCTCAGATGCAGCCTCAGGTTGCGCTGGCAGTACGACCAGTTGATGAGCCTCGGATGGAGAGGTGGACTAGCCTATCCCCGAGGTTGGTTTCGGAGTCTGAGTTTCGTTTTACTGGTGATTTCTTTGCCTGGTTGAGGAAGCAGTTCCTCTGGATCGATGACTTCTCGTACGCTGGTGTGGACTTCAGCGGGAGTATGGATTTGATTCTTCCCGAGGGGGAAGATTGGGACGAGTCCGGTAAGAGACTAAGTTGTACCTTGTCTAGTTTGTTTTTTATGTTTTTGATGCATATGTATTTTTTTTTGTGTATGTAAGAGAGTGTTTGACATATGTCTTGTCTTCAATGTGAAGATAGGGGAGCAGTGCGCCCAGCGGATATTCCAGTGCCAGGATGTCGTGGCGGTGCCCCAGTTGTAGCAGACCCAGCAGTACCGGTGGCGGGCCTTCGGGAGGTTGAGAGGAACCTCCAGGGCCTCACGATGGGTATCCCTCCTCTGCAGAGGGGGGATGTGCCTTTGCATCTGCCGTGGCAAACTGTAGGGGTGCCAGAGAATATCAGTTCTCTGCTGAGGCGTGTAGTACACACAATGTTGTATTACTCACAACACAACGTAGCACGGGGAGATTAGAGTATTCCCGCGATCATGTTTTTTTATGCCTTGCCTGGCGATGTTGTATGGGTGGACGGACCCATTATTTTGTTCTCTTACATACTTTTTGATGTAATGTAAACATTTCAGTCACACCATATATATATATATATATATATATATAT
>ML834532.1:21259-51517 GCA_009831015.1 Picea engelmannii | reverse complement strand
ACTTTCATATAGACCTGTCCCATCTCTTCCTCATGGGTACCATGCTTTAAATACTTCCATACCCATTCGTACCCAGGTTTCATTCCAACACTTTACCAAGTCCCCTCTGGGGGGTCTTATCCGCCTTTTTTAGGAGGATTTGGTCCAAGTGGCTCCAATCCTATTGGGATCTCTACTCCATCATTCAATTCTAGTTTTCAGATTGTTGTTGGAGGACAATATAACACTGGGGGGGGAACTCAATTTGGAGGTCATAGCCAAATTGGAACACAAACCCTGCTTGGAGGACAAGCCCCACTTGGAATTCCTACCCCACCTTATGGAAAGAAAATTCCAAGATCATTAACCCAGTGTTGGAACCTTCTCATCCAGGGAAATCCACAATCACTTGGGGGGAAACAATCTCAAGTTAGCTCATTCATACCCCCTAGTTCGGGCCAGTCATATCTCGGTTCTTCCAATCCCATTTGGGGTTCAAACGTTCAATAGTGTCCCTTTTCAGGGGAACATCCCTAATCAGTACAACCCTATGGGATACATGCCTCCACACTCATGTCTGAATCTGTCAGGACCTTCACCTCACATGAAGACTGCTTATGGGCCTACTAGTATACCAATGGGACTTCCTCCCCAAAGTCACCAGTATCCTCAAGTGAATAAACAGTTACCCTTTTTAGCTACTTTGGACCTTCCTGACATATCTAAAATCTTGAATGACCCCATCCTGCATTCTCCCCATTGGCCCGTTATACCAGCCAAGCTATCATTTGACATCCCAAAATTTCATGGTAAACTGGGAGAAGATCCAAACAACCATGTCATGACTTTTCACCTTTGGTGTTCGTCCAACTCTTTGATGGACGATTCCATTCAGTTACGACTCTTCCAATGAACTCTTATAGGTTTGGTTGCAAAGTGATATATATAATTACCATGAGGCTTCTTCACCGAATTAAATACCCTAGCCATGTATTTCCTCACCCACTACCAGTTTCCAATCCATTATGAAATGGGAACTGATATTTTAAGTTCCTTCACAAAAAATAAGGCCACTCATATCTTTGATCACATTCATGAGTGGATACGAAGACGATTTTTGATAAAACTCGATCTTCCCGATCAGTTATTGGCAGAATGGTTCATGAAATCCTTCGTGAATAAAATCTCTCATGGCATTTCCATGGGTGGATTTGTTACAAAAGAATAGGCAATCAGTCATGCTTAGTACCTTGACCTAATTTATTCACAATTAGGTACTCTTTACAATTTTCTCCCTGATGCACCTCATCCTTCTACCACCACTACCTCAACTACCCCTGTTGCTTCTCATGTGGCTGATGGTGTGATTGCCACTTTCCATGTTCAACCTCAATATGCACAAGCCTCTCCCACCAATCCTAATTCTACTGTTTCTAATGTTCAAAATGCTTCATCTCCTACTCCTTCCACCAGCAAAACCTCTGAGGTGAACTTCGTTCAATCTACCCCTTCTGGGAAAAATAAATCTAAGAAAGGAAAGGGTAAGAATAAGGAGGATAAAAATAACCCGCAATCTGAGAAAGCCAAAACACAACCTATTGATGATAAGGATAATCGCAAACCCTGATACCCTTGCCTTATCTATGGTGATGATCACTACATGAAATATTGTCCAAGATGGGCTGAGGTTAATAAGTTCCTTCAAGGGATGGCGAAACCTCCCACACCTTGCATTTTGTCCCAACCTTTACCTTCCCAACAACAGGCCCAATTGGTCATTCATGACCAACCCTCTCCCTCCACTACTTCATATGTACTTATGTGCACAGGTGATTCAAAAAAGAATGACATTACACTTACCACTCAGGCCAAAGATTACTCTTCCTCAAAGGAGAAAGTTGATGATATACCACCACTGTTGGTTCAACAGTCTCCCTCAACTTCACCTCCCAATGGTCCTCTTCATCTAAAATGATCAAGTCTTGATACAGTTCTTTTCTCTCCCCCAAAGGGTGTTGTTCTAAATTCTGCCTTCAACCCTCATGCACATGTTGCTCAGAACTACAATATTGTAAAAGATCTGGCACAAGCACCTTCCATGATGTCAGCTCTCCAAGTCCTTCAAGTTTGTCCAACTCAATGGAAGGAACTGTTAAAATCTATTGGTGGAATTAACCCTACGGATAGGAATTTGATAAATTTTTACTTGGAGGATCACATTCCAAGGCTACCCCTTCAACTTGCATTTTAGATACAAGTTGTTGTCACAGACAAGAACATTTGTAGAACCATTATTGATGAGGGTGCCCCGACGTGCAAAATTTTTGTTTCTTGTTAGAAATCTAGTTTCTCTCCTCCCTTAACTAAATCACACAACATGCTCAAAGCCTTCAATGGCTCTGGCTTTAAACCCTACGGTGTCCTCCCCTCATTGCCTATTACATTGGAAGGAAAATCGGTCAATGTTGAAGTTGAGGTATTTGATGCACCTCTTGATTACAACCTCTTACTTGGTTGTATCTGGATTGATTCCATGTGTGTAGTTGTATCTACTCTTTTTCATGTCATATGTTTTCCACACCAGGGAAAAGTTCTTACAGTATACCAACTGGTCTTTTTTGAATCTAATGCTCGTACTAGCAACGTACCCTTCATTTCAAAGACACCCCCCGGGTATGAGAATTTCGGTGTGGGTCTACTAAAATATTCGACTCTGATGGGTACTTTCCCGATCCCACCACCCGATGTTCTCCCTCCTTTTGTTGCCTCGATCAACATGATTTCCACCTAAATTCACGAAACCCTCACATCTTCTAAACCATGGATAGTACCCCCACTTGGTGATTATCTTCGCTATGGCAACCAGATGCCTTTAAGTATGGTTGAATCCTCTTATAAATCCATTCAATCAAAAAATCCTTCCACTACCTCTCTTGGTGATTCATATCTCGATCCATTCCATGTTATGTTTCCCACAGATGAGATGATCATGTCAGTTATGTCCATGGAAGACACCCCATGGGATGATGGGCATCATCACTCCATCCTCTTCCTGGAACAACACACCTTAGAGAGTTACCAATGTATCTTAACTCCATTGGCGGTTGTTGTCGTCTCTTTTTTTCCCGAGCCTACACACGATGTGTTATATGAAGTGAACTTTAGTAATATTTCACCCACCATCCCCCTCGACATATCCATTAAACCTAGAGTTGTTGAAAATGTTAACATTGGAGATTCATATTCCACCGATGCGGTTGTCACATATAAGTCCCTTTTTTAGGAGTTTCGTGACATCCTCGCCTAGCTATGAAGAGATGTCGGGTATTGACCCGGATATTTTTGTGCATGAAATTAAGACATACCCGAGTGCTAAACCCATCTGACAAAGACTCTGCCTAGTCCACCCTCGTAAAGAAACCCCTATCAAGCTTGAGGTTGAAAAAATTATGAAAGCTTACTTTATTTATCACATGGATTTAACTGATTGGGTATCCAATCTAGTTTCGGTTAACAAGAAACAAGGTATGATCCGTGTCTGTGTTGATTATAGGGATATTAACAAATCTTGTCCCAAGGACAACTTTCCCTCCCCCTTTGTTGACCATATCGTCGACGATTGCGTTGGGACTGAAATATTCTCTTTGATGGAAGGTTTCTTCGGATATAATCAAATTAACATCTTGCCCACAGATTAGCACAAAACTGCTTTTATTTGTCCTTGGGGCACCTTCTCCTACTGGAAACTAGCCTTCAGTTTAAAGAACGATGGTGCAACTTTTCAACATGCCATGTCTTATGATTTTCATGATATCAATCACATTGTACAACCATACCTAGATGACCTACTGGTGCATTCCATGCATCATAGTCACCATTTGGCACACTTTCGAGCCATTTTCCTTCATTATCGGTTCTATAGTATACGCTTAAACCCACACAAATGTGTCTTCTGTGTGGATTCCATCCGACTTATAGGTTTTATTGTTTCACATCAAGGGATTAGGGTAGATCCTTTTAAATTCGAGGTGATCCTCAATCTCCCCCCTCCTTCTTCACTTCACCAGTTGCAAAGTTTGCAAGGGAAGGAAATTTTTTTACATCATTTTATCCCAAACTACGTTGAGTTAACACTTGTATTTACTCGACTACTGAAGAAAGGTTCTGAGTTCGTATGGGATACCACTGCCAACAAATCCTTCGAAGATTTGAAACTAATTTTAACCCGTACCCCACTACTTTTCCCACTCAATTATAGTCAATATTATTTCCTTTATCTCATCGCTTCTAACTCTACCATTTCCATGGTTCTAGTCCAAGAAGACAATTTACATGACAAACATGTCATCTATTATTTGATTCAGAGTCTCGTGACTACCGAAGCCAACTATTTACATGTTGAAAAACTGGCCTTGGTAGATGTTCAAGTTTTCCAACGTTTCTGTCACTATATCCTATTACGCAAGGCCACTGTAATTTCTGATTGCAACCCTATGCAACAGATGCTTACACACCAATTTCTAGGGGGAAAATACTCCAAATGGATAGTGATTCTCTAGGATTTTGACTTAGATTTCAAACACACTAAGTATAAGAAATCCCTGGTGTTTGTCGAACTGATATGTGACCTTCCCTGCACTGAGACAAAAAATGTAGCAGAGGATTATTTACCTGATGAATATCTTTTTCTGATCCATTCCGATGACCTTTGGTATGGGGATATCATTATTTATCTCCAAACTCAGAATTTCCAGCCTGATTTGTCTAGCACTGACCATTTTCGTATACGTTACCAATCCCATCAGTATATTATCCTTAGTGACACTCTTTATCTCCATGGAATTGACTTCATTTTTCAACGATGTCTCACCTATGATGAGGCCGAGAAAGCATTGAATGAATTCCATTATGGAGCATGTGGTAGTCACATGTCTAGGTATGCTACTGCCCAAAACATCTTACGAGAAGGATATTTTTGTCCTTCTTTATTTAAAGACTATATTATTGTCGTACAAAAATGCCATGCTTGTCAAACATACAACAACAAAATAAGATCATATCCTGCTCCTCTACACCCTGTAGTTTTCATTGGACCTTTCATGAAATGGGGCATTGATTTCATGACCTGTAACCCTCACTCAGTCAAGGGGTATTGATACATCATCGTAGCTGTGGATTATTTCACAAAATGGGTCAAGTCGATGCCTACATTCGATAATACCAGAAAACATGCATCCCTATTCATATTCAATCATATCATCACACAATTCAGAATCCCGCAAGCTATCGTCACCGATCATGACAATCATTTTCAAAATTTTATGATGTTCAAGCTTACCAAAAAGTTGGGTCTTCGACATGAAAATTGAACCCCCTACTATCCACAAGCCAATGGCCAAGTTGAAGTGATAAACAAAGTTCTCATCACTATGCTTCGACGGATAATTGGAATTCACAAGACAAGTTGGCACACGATGTTGTTTTCAGCATTGTGGGCATATCAGACATTTGTGAAGTCCACTATAGGATTTATTCCTTTTCAGTTGGTGTATGGTATCGAATTTGTTCTATCGATTGAATGCGAGATACCATCATTTCGTATTGATGGAAGTTCAATTGTGTGTCATTGTATCTGTCAGGTGTCACCATGGATGTTTCTATTCCTAGCTCTAGTCAATCTCTGCCTAAATTAGACTTCTCACATTCTTTGACTGGATGGATCTCCCCTGACATATTTCTATTCGAATTTTTACTGTTACACTAGTTATGAAGATCTTCTCTTTCTTGTTGTCTTTTATCCCATTATATTTTCTAGATATATGTGGATTGCTTATGGGCCTGCTTTCCTCTCAACGACATTTAGGCTTGGGAACACTACTTCTTGTTTTTATGACATCTCAAAATCTCGACCGACCCCCCATTGCCAACCCGACTTACTCTAAGTTAGGATCATTGTCCATATTTATTTCTTCAAGAATTAATCCTAGTCTTCTCTTGTATCTTTTCACTTTGTTTCAAGAAATGCTTCCCACCTTTTGTCTCTTTCTTGGAAGTTGTTATTTGGTAATGGTGTTCCTAATATTTTTTGGTATTTGACGATATCACTGACTCCCTTATCAAGAAGGAACTTATGAAGAAGTGTTGGAACCGTGCAAAAAAATACATTGTGCAATTCAGTGTAGAATTTCTCTTTTATTTTCTCTAGTGACGTCTAATCTTCAATTGCTTGTTCTGAAATACAATATTCAATAATACATTCGATCCAGTCATGCAGGCTCGTTCTTCTTCTGCTCATCAACTTCAGGCTTAACTCCTCTTTGGGTGTCAATCTACACATCACCTGATTTGTTAATGTGTTGAAACAATGCTTCTGGGATAGCTTCAAGAAATATTCCATGCATCTCTGAAAAGAACTTCGACCTTGATTTGGCTAGTAAGAGGTTATTGCTTCTTGCATAGTTTTTTATGTAGTTCTTGATTTTTCAATCCCACCACTCACGTATGTATTTTTTATTTAGAATTTATGTATACTTCTACATGCCCAAGTTCAGTACTATCGGCAATGGAACCAATGTTGTAATCTAAGGGAAAGTAGAGAGTGTTACCAATATAACCTTACATAGCCATATACATGCATACACATAGACATATAGAGATACACAAATAAGTAATAAGATCCCAAGGAATATTTTTTTATTATATGATAGACATTACAACATAATTACATATATCCTCTCCCATGAAGCTATTTGATCCTTCATGTTCTTATCTATTTATACCTCTAACATGCAGTTGTAATTACTTAACTGCCTAGGTTGGTCGGTTAGAAGAGAATCTGATCAACTTCTACCTCTAACTACGTTGGTCAACCGACAAGTTCCAGGTCGACCATCGGGTCTAGTCGACAGGGTCAACTATCCCCTCCAACACACACTTATACTGAGAGGGGGGGTGAATCAGTATAATATTGGTTTTACTTTTTCCTTTATTGTATTGAACTTATCATTTCATTACTTTACCAATCATAACCAATCTATAACAAATATGTGGAGACATACAGTGCAAAGTACACAAAAACATAACATGGATGCCCAAATGGGAGAAAACCATAAAATGTATCTTTATAAAATCATGTAGGCACCAACCTACTATTACAATATTTATCAACACCAACCTGTAGGAGACACTAATCTCCTTATCTAAGCACCAACTCAGCAACACAGGTAGGCACCAACCTATTGTTACAATATTTGTAGGAACCAACATGTTGAAGACACCAATCCGATCAGTTGAGCTCCAAATCAACAAGATGTAAGTACCAAGCTACTGTAGACACCAATCTCCTCAACTTTTCTGTCTGGATTAAATTCTTCTTAAAATTTCATCTGTCGAGAACCTTCAGTACAAGCTTCCTCTTGCATAAATCTATTACATTTTTTCTGTCAATGCACTGTCAAAACTCTCCACCTACTCACACTTAGGAAGACCCCATACATTTCTTTCCTCTCCTCGCAACTACCTTCCACCCTGAGACAATTACATTTTTCTCCCTTTCATTTTTTGGCACTGAGAACCTCAGAGCCTCTACTTCTCTTCCTTATCCTTACTCTCCCTTCCATGCACATAATTTAATTCGGGTATTGTTATTTATACATCAAGCCTATATGCTCAAGGATTTTTCCACATACAAACAACATTTTTTCTCATGGGGTTGTCTTCAACTCCCTTTGAATATTCCTCAAAACTAGGATGAAAAAATCCTTCGAAAATGGTACCAACTCATCCTATTTCTCGCATTTTCTCTTCATAGGTTACCGCAAATACCCTCTACTGTAACCTACAAATAAATTTCCATAAAAAATTAGATTTATTTAGGACCTAGGATCATCGTTTATTAATATTTTAGTTTGAATAAATTTCAATTTTTTATTTTGTTTTTTAAAGTAATGAAATTTCTTTAGAATTTGTTTACCTTTATTAGATTAGTTTTATTTTTCTTAAATAAATCGAATGTTTAGACCAAAAAAATTGTAAGTTGTTTTAATTTTGTTATATAATCCTTTATTTGTATATAATTTTAATAAAATTTGATTCTTTGTTATCAAATATAATCGCACCTGTCCACTTAAATATCGATGACTCACAACAGATTTCGACCCCCCCCCCCTGTATGCTCAATGTTTAAACAAAGGGGGTGGGGTCTAAAAACTCTACCCAAAGGTTAAGATTTGAATTGTGGTGTTCATACATCAATTTTGTCCCTTGGGGTATGTGGTTAACTTAACCACATCCACCCCCTCCCCCCAAAAAAATTAACACATGGTATGCACGTGTCCAATAATGATGTCAACTAGAGAAAAGGTAAACAATCATTTTGTTTATTTTAAAATTAATCTTTCACCAATAAAACAAAGACACTTATATATTTTCAATGAAAAAAGGGGGTAAAGGTTGAATTATCATTTTATTTTAAAATTATCAATGGGTTTGAGCATTGGGTTAATTGTTCATGCAAAGCTTGTCGTCATCATCCTATTATGACAATAGATCTGATCCACGTTCTCCATGGGTGAATCTGAATCCTCTTTATTCTTTAATCGTCATTTTAAAATGCAGTCTTCTCAAGTATTAGAAACCAATAAAAAAATAATATCATAGAAGAAGACCTCATCGACCAAGATAAATACATCTTTGACCCTGTCCTATATTTTGACTCTTCTGAACTATATCAAGAAGTAAAATAAAAAATTTCCAATATGGTTGAACATTACTATGCATGGGGATCTGACCTTGTTAAATTTATGATACCCCAGGTCTCTCAATTCCCGAAATTTGTGTTCTAGTGTGTTGAAAATTATATCCCCTCAAAATGAACTGTAATTTCCACTTCTGGGTTTTTTCTTATTGAGATAACCCCTCAATTGATTTCTGAAATGCAGGGACGATTTTAGGGGGCCAAATTTCACTCACAAGCTAATTTTTCAAGGGTTTTCCCCAAAAATATTCTCTATTCTAAAAATGATTCGCCCAAATTATATAGGATAAAATTATTTTACCTTAGAAATTGCGAAAATTGTATGCAAACTATATAAAATCCTTAGAAATTTGAATATTTTTACAAAAATATCGGCAAACATTATATAGTTGGCATATGAAGGATTAGTAATATTCGACAAGGTTTGTACATTTTAAAATAAATTTCAATTCTTAAAATCATCCTTGCTGAAATGTTGAGATGGCCATTGAATCCAAAAAGTGAGCCATTAAATGAGCTTATAGAGGCTAGGTGTTTTATAGAACTTAAACTTGAGGAGAGGGTTACCCTGCTATAGTCATATCTATGCAAAATGCTCAACGTACATGATGATAATACTTTCATCTAAACTAAACTATTTCCAAAGAATGCTTAAAATATTATTTCCATGATTTCTATGATTTTGGGGGAAAATGATGATTTGATTGTAGATGAGTTTTGGTTAGGAATCATGGCTTCTATATGTCCAATTATGACCAATCCCATTACCAAATTTAATTTTCCCCAACTTCTAGTAGACCAAATTCATTATCATCTCTTTGAATTGAAATCCCTTCAAATCTTTATATATCAATCATATTTGGTTCACCACTTCTTGTTTACACAAGATCACCATTTTTTGCATCTAGGGTTCAAGATTGAATATGACCATGGTAACCCTAATTCAGTCATTAAATGGACTCCTATCATTAAGAAGAAATCCCTAAATGTTGGATTTCCTCACTCTATTAACTAGTTTATGTCAAAGTCTACCAACTCATATTTGACAAGACTCCCCCTAGAATATTTCCCAAGTGTAAAATGCTCTTACAGTTTAGTCCAAACACAAGAGTATGAGATTGGTATATTTTTTAGCATTACACTAAAATAAGGGTTTATGGTTGCCAACTATGTCCTTTCATGTTGCCTATTTTCTTAACTTTGAGGATTTTTTCTCTTGAATATATTAGGAAAAGGTTAAACATAGATGAAGTTCATTTTGTGACAAAGAAACATAAGGTGACTTTGAAATTGAAAAAGGAGGTAGGTCCTTTTACTGTTAATACCAGGGCAGCATTGCAGATTACAACAAAGATTATTTTAACTATGGTATTTCAACAATGGAAACCATGGAATTATGACCCTCATGGTGTAATACCTTCAAAAAATACCTCGCATAGGAAATCCCCTTATCAACACCAACAAAAAGGTGAACTGGAGTTGTTGGCAAATTAAAAAAGTTGGCAAGAGGTGTAGAACCTTCTACAAATCCATCATAAGTCATAAGACCAACATGGGAAGTCTACAGTCATGGGAACACCACAATAGTTTGACAAGACATATAAAAGGAGGATTCCAGAGTCAAATTCAAAAAATTCATAGATAGAAGAAGGTGGAATAGTTGAAAGGAAGAAATTGGATACAGTGGATGAAGAAGAAGATCAAAATTTATAGGGATAAATAACACCAGTAGGCAGAGGTCCTCTGATCACAGTAGAAGTGTCAACTTAAGAAAATCCAAAAGTCTAGGAGAACAAAGTGAAGAAGAATAATTGACTACAAATCAACCCATTGATTATGAAAATAAATTTATGGAAATAATACAAGCAGGTGAAAACATTAAGAAGAATATTAGTCATTTTTTTTAATATGATGCATCTCAAGCCATAATGATATCAACTATGGATTATGAGAAAGGGAAAATAAACATAGTTGTTATAGAACAAAAAGAGAAAAATAAAGTGACAAATATTTCCATTGATATGAATGAAGTACACCCACTAGACAAATTTTATTTTCATAGAAAAACTGGAGAAATGATAAAGAGAGATGCTCTAATAACAAACCTTGGAATTTAAAATATTCAGGCCTCAAATGAAAAACTCATAACTCAATTAAAAAATGAAAACTTAGGTAACATATCAAGGTATAAAAGGATAGATGAATTAGAATATTGGATAATACAACTGGGATCCAATCCAAGAGATGAAGCATCTATACAAACATTAATAAATAAATAAATACAAGGAAATTAAAGTGTTGAAGAAAAAGCTCAATATCCCAGGAATTGAACATGTACAAACTCCCGAGCTACAAGTTATTCAGGAATATATATATATATATATATATATATATATATATATATATATGAGAAAAATGGTACAGATGGGAGAACAAACTGAATTATATGAAGTTCAAATCAAAATATTAAAGGAAGGATCATCTTCTTCATAAGTAGTTGTATCAAGATATCCAACAACTAGATTGTCAAGAGCATTGGCATATCTAAATCTAAAGGGTGTGGAAATAGAAAAATTGAAGAAAAAAATCTCATATGAAAAATAAGAAATCAAGGATAAAGATAAAATTGTTACATAATATCAAAATTTCAAAACAAAAATACGAAAGGAAATAGATCAATTGAGTGAAAATTTTTCTAGTAAGGCATATTTGATAAGGGCTAGAAATGTCATTTGGGATGAAAACATAAATGAAGTCACTAAGCTATTGGATTTCTTCAAACTTATTGATGATTAAATTCAATTAATAGATGAGATTGATGAGGTTTTGAAGAAAACATTTTCTGAATTAGGATCAATACCTCGAGTTGCTACCTAAGTCATTAGGTTCCTAAATTCAAATTCCAATGAGGTACTCAAAATGAAAGGAATTCAAGATAGAAAAAAAATGGTTATGGAAGATGAAAGAATTTTTACTAAAATAAATTTGTTGCAGACAGCTAAAGATAAATGCATCAGTATGAAGAGAGATGTTGATGTATTCACCAAGATATTTGAGAAATTGATAAAGATGAGATTTCCTTTAGCTTGGACTGACAAAGGTAAATTATTTCCATTTGAATAATAAAGAAAAAATATGTTCATATCCATAGAAAATGATTCACAGTTTCAAGGGATGTTTGATAAATTAAGAGATTGGGTCATTGTAGATTTACTTATGGATGTTTTTCTTTTAATACTCTAGTTAATCAAATAATTGTTTCCAAATCCTCCTATGTATGAAAAATACATAGATATTGATATTGACTACAAACAAATGAGATATTATGGATATCCTTCAAGAAACACTTGGAAATGGTTTCTCCATCTGATAGTTGGATGAGTCATCAAAGCAGTTCAAGATTGTCAACCAATCTTCTAATTGTTTCCTATTTTTGTGAATCTGCGATCTTTTTGTAATGTAAATACTAAAAAGTAGGATCAAATAACTATTTTTTGGTTATGACCTAAACATATAAATCTATGTGATATATTCGATGTAAAGGGGTTCTTTTTGGAGGATTGAAGGACTATCTTTTGAATAAAAATTCACAATTTTTGAAGATTCAAACTTAGATGTTTTAGTCTGTGTAAATCTCTTTTCTATGTTATTTCCATATTCTTAAATTTCTTCTTAAATGTCATGATTTAGTAAGACTACTACAATAATTTACCACAAATGTATCTTTAAAGGTCACATATTTCTTCAATGTACTATAAGTATCAAGAAGACCCGTGCTTGCATGTTATTATTCCTTTTTGAAAAGAAACAAAATATTTTTTTCTATTCAAATCTTACTCTGGTTTAGATACAAATTTAATGATCCTTTCATCTATCTGAAAGTTAAATAGTATTTATCATAGATACACTATTTCACTATTCAGTTTTGTTTCTTCTTATTTCTTCTGTCATGATCTTTACAACCAAAAGGGCCACACACCCAACCAGAAATACTCTAGCTCCAAGCTTGCCTCACGAGGTAGAGCCACCTAGGGATGATTTTAAGGATGGAAATTTATTTTTAAATGTAGAAACCTAGGTGAATTTTACTTATCTTTCATATGCCAACTATAAATGTTTGGCGATATTTTTGTAAAAATATTCAAATTTCTAAGGATTTTATATAGTTTTTATAAAATTTTAGCGATTTTTAAGGTAAAATAATTTTATCCTATAGAATTTGGGCAAATCATTTTTAAATAGCGAATCTCGTTTTTGGAAAAACCATGGAAAATTATCCCACGAGGGAAATTTAGCCCCTAAAATCATCCATGGGGCCCAACTCAGCCACCACTCTCTCTCAAGCTGGGTATCCCAACTCTCCCAAGTAAAACCAATCAAAAATAATTCGACAGCATAACTTTACCAATAATTTGTGTCCTCCTTTTCCTATCTTGATCATTTGATTTATAGGAATTCTCTCACTTACACCTCCCCATATGCACATTTATTTTTCTTTTTGGATTAAATAAATTAGAATTATTCCCCTCTTACACTTGTCACCCTCTCCCCCAAGTTGCACAAGTAATTGTTGGATTACTGAGAGGGGGGGTGAATTAGTAATAGATAAATTTAATCCTTTTTAACCATAAAATCCAAGTGTTATATCAATGTAGAATTATCATCCAATAGTTGCAGAGTAAATAAACGATGAACAAATGAGAAATCATACACATACACAATATTACGTGGAAACCCAAAGTGGGAGAAAACCACATAATGTTTTTTCTTATATGTCTTTAAGAATTACATTCATTGGAAGCACCAACGTTCTTTGTTTTCCAGCTACAACTAGAAGGAGGATACAACCCCCTATTTTCTTAGGCTACAACCTGAGGGAAGCTCTAACTCCCCAGTTCTCTAGATACAACCAGAAGGAGGCTACAACCCCCTATGTTCTTCAACTACCACTGGAAGGTGGCTACAACCACCTGTCCTTGCCCCATACAACCTCCCTAAAATATGGGTAGAATGATGGAACCAATGTCACACTATCACTGTCATATATACTGTTGTAAACATGTACCAATCAACTTGCACCAAACAACATGCAAAAACATGTACCAAAAAACCTGTGATCAACCTGTACCATAAACAAGTGCATCAACCATGCACCAAACTATAACTCAACCTGTACCATCAAGGATTTCGTCAACCATGCACCAAATATGTACCAATCGTGCATCAAATACACATAAAATATGACTCATCAAGATGTACCAACATCATCAACTATACACCTCATGTATGTTCCAACTCATAAACTACTTGTCTCAACCATGTACCCAACATGTACCTCAACCAAAATCCCTCATCAATTTCATCATCCAAATCTGATCTGTAACTCTATAATAGACCTGTTGTATATGATCACATACCTGCAAACCTTCCTTAACAAGAGACTAGCATTTTCATCAAATTTTACTTTATTCTCACATGACTAGTTTTGGATTAGTCAACAACCCTAAATTGCAATAATCATAACTATGTACATGTAATGAATAAAGGTATAAAAATATTAGACAATTTTCGTCGGTGTCTTGTCTGCAATTTCTCCATATTTCACTTCTTGGAACCTCCCAGAAAAGGAGTTATAGAAAAAATGACATACCTTGTTGAATTTTGGCTTATTCTATAGAGATAAATTGTCGAGCGTACCCCGCACATAATATTTTTTTTATGGATCTGAAAATGATATACATAATACTATAGGATGTAATCTAACCAATAAATTTGTTGTTACTAAATTTGGATTTGTTATGAAGAAGTTATGACTTTTTTACCTGAAACACCTATTTTAGACTAGTTTTAGGACTAGCCAAAAACCCTATTTTTCTTGAAGTGTAACTCCAAAAATACAACGGCCCAAAAGATGAAATGTTTATCACATCTACTAGGATATGTTTCCTCAACGACCTCCATATTTCCTAATTTGAATCATTCTAGAAAAAAAATTATTGCGCAAATGGTGAGATGGCCTGTGAATAACATACCTTAGAAAGCATCATCAAAATAATTTATCCTTGCTTGAATTTCGGCCTTCATTACTTCACCTTCCCTTTGAAATTATCCTTAGATATATTTTGGTTACCTCAGTCACTTGTAGCTATTCAATATGATCAAGTGTAATTAAAATGAGAGACCCTTGCCTCTTATTTATACTTTTATGTAGCTTCCTCAAGGAGTTACCTTCTAACCATCTTAAACCACTTTCCTTGTTTTAGGGCTAACCCACTTCTAACCACTTGTCAACTTAGTAATTTATCCATTAAATTTATTATTTAAATAATTTCTTTTGTATCCATTTTGACATATAGTACACTCATCACTTCACTTTATTATTTAAATAATTTCTTCTTTGCAACCACTTTGACTACTTTGACCTTTTGGGGTTTCTAGATGACTCATGAGTGTTCTCCAACTTCACATGGCCATAAATCTCTAACTGTGAGGAGTTATGTGACGTTCCACATACCACCGGAAATGGCATGACATGTAATATCCATATAGAATAGTCTTACCTTCAAATATATTAAAACTCATACAATTATACATCAAATAAACTTGGGTCCATTACCCAAACCTTTGCGCTACCGAAATACGCTATCAAACTTTCTTCAAGGGTTGACATCAATGAAAACCAACCCAAATAATCAACAATATCCCCCTTTGTAATTGATGGAAACACTCTCATGCAATACTGAATTCATATCACTCATGCTCACCATGTGACCATCGCTCCCCCTAGAACCATTGCTCTATGCTTTTTCTCCAAGCATTTACCTTTGCATATGATAAATCTCTCCCCCTTTGTCCTCAATGTCAAAGGTATGTTTCCATCCAAGGTTGCTCCCCCTGAATGAACTCTTCCTGAAACTAATCTCCCAACCTAAATTGTCCTCTTTATGGTGCTTCCTTGTGTAAATCTAAGACACATAATATAAGCATTCAAAATCATTCATTTTGGAGTAGAAATTGATCTGAGTCTCCGGTGAAGATACTCAAAGGCTTCTCTTGGAAGCAGTTTTGTAAAGATGTCTACCACTTGTTCTGTTGTACCCACATATTCAAATTTGATGTTCTTCTCTGCAACCTATTCCCGTAGAAAGTTATACTTGATTGGAATGTTCTTTGTCTTGGATTGCATCACATAGTTCTTTGAGATATTGATGGCACTTGTATTATCACAATAGATTGGAGTGGGATTATCATACTCAACCTATATATCTTTCAAAAAAAAATTCATCCATAGATCATGTGTACAACATCTTGTTGCTGCAATATATTCTGCTTCGGATGTAGATAAGGATAGTGATGATTGTTTCTTGCTTATCCAAGATAATAAACACTCACCCAAGTAGAACGTTGCTCCACTTCTGCTTCTTCAGTCATCAATGAAACCTACCCAATATGCGTCTGTGTAGGAAATAAGTGATAGATCCTTTCCTTTTGGATACCATAATACAAACTCTTATGTTCCTTTGAGATATCTGGAAATCCTTTTCACTGTTGAGACATGTGATTCCCTTGGTGCTACTTGAAACCATGTGATCCAGATTTTATGAGAAGAATGAAATGACTATATATTAATAACATGTGCTTAATAAAAAATAACAGAGATACAATAAAATTGGTTTTCTATTCAATAAGGAAATAAGCTAAACCTATAAAATGCAGCAGAAATAAGCTTACTAGAATGGTGGCGGCTATCTCTGAGAAGAGATGTGATGGTTGCGCTCATTCACAAGAAGATGATTACAATGAGGCTCTGAAGGCCCTTTTACAATAAACAAGAATTCCCAAAACCCTAGACATCCAAAAACCTAACCCCAGGAGATGAAGCACCAAAATTCATGTGGTAAGTTAGTACATCAACTTCCCAGGGTTGTAACTTTTGCATACGATCTCCATTTTAGGCGTATGATAGCCTGTTGGAAAGGTATCATCGAGGAGATTGATTTTTGGGGATCAATCATGTATTTGGCCATCATCGAGAATCTCGATCCTGAAAAACCTTCTTTTAGGCCCTCAAAATGGCCCCAGAAGTTAAAACTGCTAAAAATAGTAAATTGCCAAAATTGCCAGAAAATTGTTTTGAGCCAGTTGGAAAAGGTGGGTGGCTACCAATATCCACCTAGATAAATAATCCCTCCTTAGGAATCAATGGTCTCCATTTTTTTGAGTTCCCCAATCAGATGAGGAAATTTCTGCTGAATTTGGCCCCGGGTGAGCCAGTTGCCTTGGTGTGGGAGCTACCTTGCTTTGAAGACTCGATAAAGATGGATCCTTTGTTGTCAAGTACCCTTGATCTATGTGTCCACAATATAATCATTGGATTATTGTTGTATGCAGTTAGGTTTGATCTCTGTTGGTGTCAGTTGTTCTGCTACGTCTAAGGTGTCCAATAATGGTCGGAATTAAGGGCGAAGGAGATCCACGTTGAACACTAGGTGCAGGCCAAGGAAAGGAGGAATGTTGAGCTCAAAAAAATTATCCCCCATGGCCTTGGTAATGGTGTATGGACCATAATGGAGTGGGTGAATATTCTGATGGGGTCATGTAAGGCATTCTTTCTACAAGTGCAACCAAATTTTGTCGCCCACCTGAAACTTATGTGGCACCCGATGTTGATCATGGCACTGCTTGTACTTATCATTGGATTTTTGTAGGATATCCAGAACCTATTGGTGTATGTGCTGGATCCACTCAATGAACCAGGTGGATTTTTCATCTTTAGTTCGAGTAGGATATGAGTCAGTCGAGGTGACAACAAGGGGAAGTGCAACATCTACGGGACCCAATGGTTGGAATCCCAAACCCACCTGAAAGGGGCTATGGTCGGTTGAGCTATGAAGGGCTCGATTGTAGCTATGTTGGACAAAGGGAAGGCTCTCATTCCATGTGCGAGGGTAATTTGAATTATGCATGTGAAGGATATGCACAATCATTCGATTTACGACCTCGGTTTGGCCATCTATCTGGGGGTGGAAGGTCATGGATTTGGTGAGCTTGGTGTCTAGTAGTGACGAGAGGCTCAACCAAAATGTGCTAAGAAATCGACTATCCTGATCTGAGACAATGGTTTGTGGGATTCCAAAATGTACCCTGACTCATTCAAAGAAGATCTTGGTAGTGTCCTTAACTGCAATATTTATTCTTGCAGGCAACCAGAATCACCATTTTAGAAAAACGATCAACAACCACAAAAACACAGTCATCTCCCCGCTTGGTGGATGGGAGGCCCGACATGTAGTCCATTGAGATGGATTCCCATGGCCAGTCAGGAGTAGGAAGAGAGGTGTACAGACCTTGTTTCTTAGTGGTCTGTTTGGCAACAGCGTAGGTTGTGCAGGACCTGATATACTTGCTAACAACCTGTTGAAGTTTTGGCCAGTAGAAATGTTTCTATAGCATCACCACTGTATTTTCAACGCTAAAGTGTCCTACCACCCGACTGTAGTGGGATTCCAACATCATCTTCAATCACTCGCTTGATGGCACACAGATATGTCCTAGATGACACAAAAACCCATCCTGAAGATGGAAATTATCGATAGCTGCATTTTCTCCCAACATTTGGTAGGTGGTGGCTAAGTCCATGTCTATCTCATAGAGTTGGGGCCATCTAGAGATCTCATGGCCGCAAGAGTCTAGCACTGTGGTGAGTGATATGACTAGTGGTTTGTTGAGGCAATCAGTGATGTGATTGGTGCTTCCTATGTTATACTTGATGTTGAGGAGTAATTTCTACAAGTATGTGGACCACTTTTGATGGTGATCATTCTGCAATTTTCCTTGTGTCTGCATGAACTACAATTTATTATGATCAATGCGAATGTTTGTATCCTTCCCAAGAATGTAATGTCTCCATTGGCGACAAGCCTACACAATGGAGTACATTTCTTTTTCATAATTAGGGTACTTATGGATAGCATCTGATAGTGTCTCACTATGATAGGCCATGAGGTGGCCATGCTGAGTGATAATGATGCCCATCACATAGTCTGAAGCATCTATCTCGATCTTAAAGGGATGTTGCAGGTCTGGTAGTGAAAGTACCGGGGCTGAGAAAAAACACTGCTTCAAATCATCTAACGCTTGTTGTTGGGAATAAACCCACACAAATTTCACCTTACCACCACCCCTGGTTATTTGGTTGAGGGCCCATGCAATACGGGAGAATCCCAACATAAACCTGTGGTAGAAATTGGCAAGGCCCAAGAAGCTCTAAAGCTCAGTGAGTGTGCTTGGGGCTGGCTAGTCATGGATGACTTGGATCTTGGCTGGATCCACATGTATGCCATGCTGATCAATTATGTAGCCTAGGTAATGAAACCTCTCTATGTCGAAGGATCATTTTCCCAAGTTGGCATATAGCTTGTGTTGTCACAAGGTGTGCAAAACCTATTGAATATGCTGCAAGTGTTCGGCCCAAGTCTTATTGTAAATGAGAATGTCATCCATATACACCACTACAACATTATTAGTGAATGGTCACAGGATATCATCCATAATCCTCATGAAAGTGGTTGGATCATTTTTCAAACCAAAGGGCATGACTAGCCATTCAAAAAGGCCTTTCTTTGACTTGAAGGCATTTTTCCATACATCTATCTATTATATCCGGACCTGGTGGTAGCCAGAGTTCAGATCAATCTTACTGAACTATTTTCCCCCCTTGAGTTGATCAAGGAGGTCGTCAATTTGGGGAATCAAGTATTGATTTATAACTATGATTTTATTCAGATCCCGATAATCAATGTAGATTTGCCACGTTCCATATTTCTTTTGTACCAACACGATTGGGCTCTCACAAGGTGATGAGTTGGGATAGATGTGCCCCTTGTGGAGAATTTCTTTGACATGTCATTTGATCTCCTCATTCTCTAATAGAGAGTGGTGATAGAATGGCCCATTGGGCAGTGGTGCATCGGGGGTCAGATCGATGGGGTGCGTGACCTAGCAGTGCAGAGGTACCCCGGTAGGTGAGGAGAAGATATATGAGTATTCTTCCATGACCTTATCTACTTGCTTCTGTTGTGTGGAGAGGTCAACTACAGAGACCCTAGATGTGGCTGTTATCTTTCACCTATTCTGAGAGCGAATCACAAAGAAGACAAAATTCCTCGTTTGAGAGATTACCTTCCTGCATTTCTTAGAAGATATCAAGGAAATAGCACTAGGTGGGACTGCCTCGTGTATCCTGTACACTTTCCTGTTCAAAGTAATAATAACACTATGAGGCCTAGACTCATATACAACATGACATTTCCATAAGTAAGATTGGCCCAAAAGAACATCACAAAATTTGAGAGGAGCAACATCACACAATACCTCATCTTTGAAGCACTTGATGTTGTATGATAGTCGACATTGTTGGCTGACGCGGAGATCGCTTCCTTGTCAGAGCCATTCAATGGTGTAGGGTTGTGGGTGTGGCATTGTTGGTAGGGCCAGCTATTTCGCAACCTCTGCTGAGATTAGGTTCTTCTAGATACCGCTATCAATGATGAAGTGCAGCAGGGTTCCTTTTACCCACATCAATGAATGGAAGATGCGTTCTTCTTCTTCTGGCTCGTCTGGTTCACCAGGCTCGAGCTTGGTGGTAGCAATGATGGCACTAGGTTCTGCGTCAATGATCTGTCTTCCCCTTTCTATTTCTAGCTCAGAATATGAACCCACATCTCATTCAGAGGATTTCACTTCAGCTACCAGCAACTTCTTTGAGTGACAGTCAGCAGTGTTATGTCAAGGGATCTTATGGAAGTCGCACCACTTCCCAGTATATTTCTTTGTCTTTTCGGTGTCCTTCTTTTCTTGCATATTGGAATGGTTGTCCTGATACTGTCCATGTTTTCTTTGTCCTTTGTTCTGTGGGTTGGGGCCACCCTTTTTTGTCTTTTGTTGTGTGGGGTTCCCAGGCCCAAATTTCTATGTCTTTTGTTTGAGATTTTTCTTGATTTTGATGACATATTGGTAGGCCATGCCCAAGAATGAGATGTCCATAAATTCCATTTCAGTATGGATGTATCTATGCAGAGTGTTGTGATACTTGAGCACCAGATGTCTCTCCGAACATTTGATACCTATCTTGGTGCATAGGTATGAAATATATTTGTGAAATCTGGCACTGCTTGGTCTCTTTCTTTCCACAGTGTGGTCCATTTGGTATACAAGTTGTCATAACTTCCGACAGGGTAGTATTGTTCGTTAATAGCATCTCTGAAGGATTCACAAGTGGTTGTGATTGTAAATAATGAGGGTTCCTCTATTTCCTTTTGCTCATAAAACATTTCCCACCAATCTTTGACACGGGGAACGACTTTGAGGAGTGCAAAAATAATCTTTTCTCTATTCTAAAAGTTATGGACAAAAAAATACCCTTTTAGTATATTCAACCACATTTTTACAGCATTTGCATCTATATGACCTTAAAATATAGGATATTGAAGTTTATTTGTACCTTGAAGGGGGCGGCGCCTCCGCTCGAAGAAGATGTGTCCCCTGTTGGTAGTCGTTGAAGGATTTGTGCAAAACTATCCATCATCTTGTTCCTTTGTTGCATGAGGGCTTCCTCAATTGACAATTTGAAAGGATCTCTTGTCCCATCATATTTATTTTCTCCTACCATGAGAGGTCTCTTTAGTGTGGGAGATCTTTTTTCCTCAAGAGAAACAAGCTCGAGACCCAACTCTTTGTACTCTGACCTCATTGTGGACATGCATTAAGACGACAAGGAGCAGACCACTCTGAAACCAATGATCCAGATTTTATGAGTAGAATAAAATGACTACAGATTATTAACAGGTGCTTAACAAAAAATAATAGAGACACAGTAAAATTGGCTTTCTATCCAATAAGGAAATAAGCTGAAACTGTAAAATGCAGTGGAAATAAGCTTGTTGGAATGGTGGCGGCTTATCTTTGAGAAGAGATGTGACGGATACGCTCATTCGCAAGAAGATGATTATAATGAGGCTCTAAAGGAATTTTTACAATAAACAATAATTCCAAAAACCCTAGACATCCAAAAACCTAACCCTAGGAGATAAAGTTCCAAAATTCATGTGGGCCCCGTCTAGGTAAGTTAGTACATCAACTTCCCAGGGTTGTAAATTTTGCATACGATCTCTGTTTTAGGCGTATGATAGAATGTTGGAAAGGTATCATCGATGAGATTAATTTTGGGTGATCAATAATTCCTTTGGATATCATTAAGAATCTCTATCCTGAAAAACCTTCATTTAGGCCCTCAAAATGGCCCCAGAAGTTAAAACTACTAAAAATAGTAAATTGCCAAAATTGCCAAAAAATTGTTTTGAGCCAGTTGGAAAAGGTGGGTGGCCACCGATATTGTGCCACCTTTCCAACCTCCTTCATTACATATGGTCTAGATTTTGTCAAATATAGTAATCTACCAGTCATTGACCTATATTTCCTCTATTCTGTGGACTTTGAATCATCATCTTTGCTCAACTTGCAACTGGTTTGCATAGGAGTGGTAACTGGTTTGCAATTTTCCATTCCAAACTTATTTAGCATTTATCTGATATACTTAGTTTGAGAAATAAAAATTTTTTGGTTTCTTTGACATATCTGAAGACCTATAAAGAAGGATACTTCTCCGAGTAATGACATTTCAAATTCATTCTGCATATCCTTTGCAAATTATGGGCTTAACCTGTCATCATTGCTTCCAAAAATAATATCATCAACATAAAATTCAATTAATAAAATACTATCTTCAGTTACCTTGATGTAGAGGTTGTTTTTTACACTTCCTTTTCTAAAATCTTCCTACTGTAGATATTTATCCATTCTAGAGTACCATGCTCTAGGAGCCTGTTTTAGACCATACAAGGCCTTCTTCAATTTACACACACAATATGTTTTCTATGACAACTGAAATCCTTCTACTTGTTCGATGTAGAATTATTCTTCAAGTTCCTCATTCAGAAAATATGATTTCACGTCCATATGATACACTTTAATATTCTTGGAGCATGCATAAGCTAAAATAAATCGGATTTCTTCCATTCTAGCAACTGGGGAAAATGTCTCTTCAAATTCAATTCCTTCAACCTGTGTGTATCCTTTACATACCAATCCATTTCATTTTCAACCATCTCCTTGTAGAACTTGAAGTTTTAAAAATATTATGACTTATTCCTGAGAAAGAAAACTATATTCATTCTTGTATAATCATCAACTAATAACATAAAGTATTTCTCACCTTTTAAACCCTTTGTTGTAGTTGGTCCAACTAGATCAATATGCACAATTTCTAGTGGTTTTGTCATTGAATATTCATTTGATTTCAACCTGGTCTTTGTTTTCTTTCCTTATTGATAATTCTTGCATAAAGTGTTGGTTGGTTTCGTGATCTGGGGAATTTCTCCAACTGCTTATTTTTTGTTGAATTTGACAAGGTTATAAAAGTGTATGTAACCTATTCTTCTATGCCATAGCCAACTTTCATTTTCCTTTCCTAGACAACACTTTTCATTTCCAATTTCACTTAATACATATATATGTTGCTTGAAGTTCTTGCAGCTGTTGCAATCAAATTTCCTGGACCTTATTTTCTTATCTCACACTTGTGTGAATCGAAAGTAATTTTATGACCTTGGTCACACATTTGAATTACACTTAGAAGATCATGTTTCATATATTCTACTAGAAGAACATTTTTTTCTTGGTATTCTTGTTTCCAACTTTGACTATGCATTTTCCAATGATTTTAGTTGAATCATCATTTCCGAAGGAGACTGATCCATCACTTTCCTTTCTTAATGTAATAAACCTGTCTTTATCACCTGTCATGTGTTTTGAATAGCCATTGTCAACATACCAACCTCGTTTCTTTTGCTTATCTTGTAGAGAGAGTGTGCATTCTTCATCGCTATACTGATTTTCCTTTCTTATCCATGTTCTCTTCTAAGGTTCATGTCTGTGACTGTTGTTGTTATATTGTGGCTCTCTAGGAGGGACTGCCATTCTACAATATCATTCCACTTCAGTTCTCAATAATTGAAACCTGTTGTAGCTTCTTCTCTGTGTTTCAATAGGCCTTATTGGATAACCATTTTGTGTATGAATTTCAAAGTTGTTTATGTTCATCCTATTATCTCTGCAATTTACA
Source organism: Picea engelmannii (assembly GCA_009831015.1). Classification (NCBI taxonomy): domain Eukaryota; kingdom Viridiplantae; phylum Streptophyta; class Pinopsida; order Pinales; family Pinaceae; genus Picea; species Picea engelmannii. The sequence continues at coordinate 27,602 of ML834532.1, read as the reverse complement.
GCTTTATGTCCAAAATTATTGATTGCATAACATAGACCAAAAAATATAGTTTGATACCTAGGAGTTGAAGATCTTCTTAAAGGATTTACTTTTATGAATCCTTCTTCTTCCTGAGGCCTGCTTGTTTTTGTTGATCATTGATTCTAAAATCTGAATCTTCTAGGTGGAGTAGTGCCCCTGTAATCTTCCTTATAGGTCTTCCTATTCTCTTTGATTGTTTATGCATAACGTTTTGGGTATGTTTCTTGTTCTGTTCTTTTGGAGCTTGATCCCTTTTATGTCTAATTGTATCCAAGTTCGGACTTGTCATGATGAAGCTTTTGGCTGCTAATAATGTCATCCAAAAATTTTGAGTTGTTCTGGATATTTTTCTTTTGAAGATCATTTCTCAATGTGACAATCTCTGCTTCCAAATTTCCAATGATCTTGTCTCTTTTTTCTAGTTGTTCTTTGAGTACTTCCTCAATTATTTTATCTTCTTCTATTTTAACCTTCAATTTCAGGATCATTTTTTCTAGTTCTTGATTGTCTTCTTTCTTGTCTAGTTATTCTTGTATCTTCTTGTTTTCCTTCTTTTATCTTCTTATAACTTATATGGCACTCAAAAATTATTCTCGGTAGTCAACTTCTGCCTCTTCATATTCTTCTTTCATGTCTTCTTTATCAGAGTATTCTATTTCCATGAATAGAACCCTTTATGTCTCACTGTCACTAACTTCATCTTCATCTCATGAGGAGATGTCTTCTTTGGTGCATAAGCTTTTCTTGAAATATTTCTTTTTGGTTCATTTTCCTTTATATGTTTGTTTTCCATTTCAGTAATATTCATCATTCCTCTTATTTTTCTTATGAGGAAATTTGTTATAAAAATGACCAATATCATCACAATTAAAACAAATCAATGGAAGCTTACCTTTATATCTATTGTTGGTTCCCTTGTTCAATATTCTGACCGCTTCTTCTTCAGCATCTTTTGAGAAGTCACTGTTGTTGCTATGTTACTTCTTCTTTCCCTTTTTCTTTGAACTTTTGGATTATTTGAAAGTTTCTTCTTTTATATCTGGATTTTCCTGTCCAGTTCTCATTTCATATATTGTGAAGATTCCATGTAGTTCGTCCATGATTATTGATTTTAGATCTTCTATTTCTTATAGTTTTGATATATTAGGATCAAATCTCATAGGAGGAGATCTTAGTACCTTTTTAACAATTACAGATTCTTCAATTTCTTCTTCCGTTAATCCTATGATTGCATTTACTGTTTCATAGACTCGTAAGACGTAATCTACAATATTCTCATCTTCCTTCATCTTTAGTTGTTCGAATTGGCCTATATAAGTTTGAATCTTTTCTTCTTTGACTTTTGAATCTCCTTCATAAATATTTTGAAGTTTGACCTACATATCTTGGTATATACCGATTCACCAAGACCATTCAGAAGTGCATTTGTGGCTTTGGGATTATTTTGATTGAATTTCATTTCTTTTTCACTTGTTGGCGTAATTGTTGGTTCTTTGTATCCATCTACTACTGCTTGCCAAATTTCAAATCGATGTGCCTGTATATATGTTTTCATCATTCTTCTCCAGAATGCATACTTCTGTCCATCAAACTTCCGTATTATGTTTTTATACATGTTGTTTCTCTCCATGATCTACCTTTCAATGATTAAACTGATTTCTGAAGGAACCTTCTCTGATACCAATTGTTGAATTAGTGAGAGGGGGGGTGAATCACTAATAGAAAAATTTAATCCTTCTTAACCATAAAATGCAAGTGTTATATCAATGTAGCATTATTATCCAATAGTTGCATAGTAAATAAACAATGGACAAATTAGCAATCATACACATACATAGTACACCGGTGTTTTTATGTGGAAAACGAAAACGGGAGAAAAAAACAAAATGTTTTTTCTTATATGTCTTTAAGATTTATATTCATTGGAAGCACCAACTTCCTTTTTTTTCCAGCTGCAACTAGAAGGAGGCTCCAATCACCTTGTTTCTCAGGCTACAACCTGAGGGAAGCTCCAACTCCCTAGTTCTCTGTCTACAACCATAAGGAGGCTACAACCCCCTATGTTCTTCGGATACAACCAGAAGGTGCCTACAACCACCTATCCTTGCCTCGTCCAACCACCCTAAAATATAAGTAGAATGATGGAACCACTGTCACACTATCACTATGAGATATATTGTTGTAAACCTATACAAATCATCATGTACCAAACAACTTGTAAAAAAAAGTACCAAACAACATGTAATCACCCTGTAACATAAACAAGTGCATCAATCATGCACCAAAATGTACCTGAACCTGTACCATAAATGAGTGCATCAACCTTGCCCCAAGTATGTACCAATCATGCATCAAATACACATAAATTATGACTCATCAAGATGTATCATCATCATCAACTATACACCTCATGCATGTGCCAACTCATCAACTACTTGTCTCAACCATTTACCCAACATGTAGCTTAACCAAAAGCCCTCATAAATTTCATCATCCAAATATGATTTGTAACTCTGTAATAGACCTGGTGTATATGATCATAGACCTGCAAACCTTTATTAACAAGAGACTACCATTTTCATCAAATTTTACTTTAGTCTCACATGACTAGTTTCTGATTAGTCAACAACCCTAACTTGAAATAATCATAACTATGTACCTGTAATGAATAAAGGTCTAAAAATAGTACACAATTTTATTCAATGTCTTGTCTACAATTTCTCCAGGTTTCACTTCTTGGAACCTCCCACAAAAGGAGTTATAGCAAAAATGGCATACCTTGTTGAATTCTGGATTATTCTAGAGAGCGAATTTGTAAATCATGCCCCATACAAAATATTTGTTGTGTGGATATGAAAAAAGTTACACCGAATACTATAGATTGTAATATAACCAACACAATTTTTCTTACTGAATTTGGATCTATTATGAAGAAGTTATGACTTTTTTACCCGAAACACCTGTTTTAGACTAGTTTCGGGACTAGCCACAAACTCTATTTTTCACAAAGTGTAACTCCAAAAATACAACGACCCACAAGATGAAATTTTTATCACCACTACTTGGATATGTTTCCTCAATGACCTTCATATTTCATGATCTGAATCATTCTATAAAAGATGTTATTGTGAAAATCGTGACATGACCTATAAATAACATACCTTAGAAAGCATCTTCAAAAGAATTTATCCTCCCTTGAATTTCGGCCTTATTTACTTCACCTTCCCTCTGAAATTATCCTTAGATATCTTTTGGTTACCTCATTCACTTGTATCTATTCAATATGCTCAATTTTAATTAAAATGAGAGACCCTTTCCTCTTATTTATGCTTTTATGAAGCTTCCTCAAGGGGTTACTTTCTAACCATTTTAAACCACTTTCCTTGTTTTAGGGATAACCCAGTTCTAACCACTTGTACACTTAGTAATTTATCCATTAGTACACTCGTCACTTCACTTTATTATTTAAATAATTTCTTCTTTGCAACCACTTTGACTACTTTGACCTTTTGGGGATTCTAGATGACTCATGAGGGTTCTTCAACTTCACATGGCCATAACTCTCTAACCGTGAGGAGTTATGTGACATTCTACATACCACTGGAAATTGCATGACATGTACTATCCATATAGAATAGTCTTACCTTTAAATATATTAAAACTCATACCATTATACATCAAACAAATTTGGGTCCATTACCCAAACCTTTGTGCTACCGGAATTTGCTACCGGACTTTCTTCAAGGGTTGACATCAATGACAACCAACCCAAATAATCAACAGTAATTTCATATTTTATTTTAATTAAAGGTCAATTTCCCACACATTTCCCAAATGCACTCCTTAAATCACTCCTATTTGTCTCTTTATTCCCCATATTCCCATTTAATGATTGATGCCTTACTAAATATGAGTTGAGTTAAAATATGAGTCTTCTCCTAGTTAAACTAGTTGTAGCTAGACTCTAGATTCATTTCTATGCATACCTTATTCTCTCATCTTTATTTCTTTCTTATTTTAAAACTCGTTTTTAACATTTTCTTGCACACATGTTCCTTATACCAAATCTTTATATATATTTCACATTTTCTTAATTCTTAACTTGATTTTCTTCATTCCTTTTTAATTTAATTTATAATTTAGTTTTATTCTTCTTACAAAACTTAGAGTTAGGTTTGATTTCTTCCCCCTTTTATTTTTGAATAGGCTTAGAATTTTATTTGTTTTTTTAATTAATAAATTCAATCTTTAATTAATTGATTAAATCCAGCAAGGACTGGAGAATTTTCAAGGTTTAATTATTCTCTCAAGGTTTTCTGAGCCACCTAGATTCATTGTCTCAAGTTTTATTTTCGCAACATGCCCTTCAAGACACACTCCATGCTCCAAGGGTGCCACTTACCTTTGACTGGTTTTGGTAATTGTTCAACCCTTGGAGTTAACACTCCATTTGGGCAACCTTGTGAGAGACTAAGGGATTCTAAGGAATAAGGACTCCACCTTATTGAACACCCTTTATAATCTTCGTGAGTGATTATCTCATTCTTCCCTCACAACATCGTGGATGTCTCTAACTAGGTAATCATTAACCTACAATTCGATCCATGACGGGAGTGCTAGTAGGGTGTGATAGGGATGTTTCCAAACCTCTCCCTCAATATTTGGTCAGATTAGAAAGATTTTGTCAGCTTGCATTCATTAACAAAACATTGTCATTGATCCATATAAAAAATCATACTATACTCAATCATATGTCACATATGCACAAATGAAATACTCAATCCAATAAAATACACTCTCTAACTCAATCTGGAGTCCAAGGAGGTCCATTGATGCCCTCGACATTCACAATCTATCAAGTGTCCTACACACTCAGGGAAAACTTGCCAATAGCATATGTCAATACATATATATCAAATAACATTAAATCACAACCATCAACATCATCATAAGAAATCAATAATCGAAACAAATAACCATGTACTATAACCGGATCGCTTGCACGCAAGTTTCCTCAAATAATACGTCGATAACATGTGTTTGCATGAACATGATGTTACATACACCCCCTCTTGTTTTAAACTCCATCCTAAAGTTGTACAGTATGTAAAATGCAGTAATAAAAGTATCTGAAAAGATCTATATGTCTAACCTATCAAACAAGTAAGGAAATTGTTGATGCATGCCATATGCGTCCTCCCATGTAGCAGAGTCTGGACTATAATTTTCCCACTGGACCTTTACCTGATCGACTATTTGACATCATAGTTGTTGAATGTGATCATCTAGAATGCAGATTGGATCTATCATGAGAGCACCCTCATCTAACACCTACAAGGAACTCATGTCAATCACATGTGTAGGATCACTAACATAATGTCTCAAAACAAACACATGAAAAAGATCATGCATACACCTCAAAGAATCAGGAAAGGCTAGTTTATCACAACTTCGAAAGGTCCCACAAACCTAGGAGAGAGTTTAACACCCTTTCCAAACTTGATCGAACTCTTGTGTGATTTTACCCATAAGAAAATGCAATCACCATATTCATAATTGCGGTTAATGCGATGTGCATCAACATAACTCTTTTGTCGATCATGGGCTTCTTTAATCCTTTGTCTTATCATTTGCATTTGTTCTTCCATTTCTTGGATCACTTCTAGTCTTACCATGAGCCTATCCTTAGGTCGGTCCCAAATCAATGGCATTTGACATGGACACCCATATATAAACTCAAACGGTGCCATATTAATGGTACTTTGATAGTTATTTTTGTATGCAAACTCTACCAGTGGCAAGAAATTTTCCCAATGTTTCTGTTGGTCAATTACATACATACACAACATATCTTCCAAAATTTGGTTCATTCTTTTTGTCTGCCCATATATCTCAAGGTGATATGATGTACTAAGGTTTATTTTTGTTCCTAAGGCCTCTTGGAAACTGGTCCAAAATTGTCCTGTAAACACCTATCCTCTATCAAATATGATAATTTTTGGTATGCCATGCAATCTCAGAATATCGCTGACAAAAACTATAGCTATGTATGGCATCTGATACATCATACATACAGGAATAAAATGTGCACTCTTCATCAAAGTGTCAACTTCCATGAAAATCAAGTCATGTCTCCTTGCCGTCAATGGAAATCCAACTATAAAGTTTGTTAACACATGAATTTTCCACCTACTTCATAGGAATCAAGAAGTGATTAAGATTTAACCTTGGGAGCCTTATGGTGTAAATCATGTGGCATTATGCCCATGATTTCCACAGGAAGAATGAAAACGTTGAGGGCTGAACAATTCAAGCACCCTCA
>ML834531.1:35955-49672 GCA_009831015.1 Picea engelmannii | reverse complement strand
TATTTTATTTATGTCGGCTTGAGTCCATTAGTTGTAATTGTACCTCCTAGTCTCCTATATATACCAAGGAGACATTTTCATTTGGAATCATCTTGTATTTGTAAATTTATGTGGGGTATAAGGAGGTTGCCCCCTCGAAGAGGCTTATTACCTGAAATTATCTTTTTTTCAGGGCGTTGAGTACTTATTCTGAGGTTTTTATATGCTATATTGATATTTGGTTCTTAACAAAAAGTTAATCACTATAAGTAGCTTTAATATTTTATTTTAGAGTTATTTATTTTGCATGCAACTTTCTTTTATAAAGTAACTGCATTGTAAAAGTGATCCCCACTTCTTTTTATAAAAGTGGGTCACTTCATAAAACAAATTATTTGTAAAAGTGAGGTTATTTGGAGGGGTATCAGCACCACATGGTTCTTTGGTTATCATTTATGTTTTTTTTTTAAAGATCATAACTTTCACATCTGAAGTCTGTTTTCAGTGTCGTTTTTTTTAAGCCGACTAACTTTTCAAGATATTTCCATCCAGATCATCGGTTTTAATTTTTAAATATATATTATCTACATATTTAATATGGCTTCTTCCAGTAATCTTTTGATTACCAACACCAACTACTTCCAGTGGAAATCCCATATGTAGGATTTATTAAGAAGTAAAGGCTTGTACCGGATTACCTTGGGAAAGGAAAAAGAACCCACTGATGCTGATAAGAAAGTCAAATGGGATAATAGGAGTGACGAAGCACGTGGAATGATCAGAATGTCCATATCTCCTTATTTAAGGTTCCACCTTCAAGAAATTGATGACCCCGATGAAGCTTGAGAAAATATTGAATCTATGTTTGGTAAACACAATATTATTCGAGCACATCAGTTAGAAAATCAAATACTGACTTTATGTCCAAAGTATTTTTCTTGCATTGAAGACTATCTATCTAAGTTTAAAACACTTAGAATTTTATGTCAAGAATGTGAGATAAAGCTGTAGTAAGAGCATTGAATCTATATTATTCTTTCTAAGCTAGGTAGTGCATATTTTGTGTTTGTATCTACATTTTATGCCATGCGAGGGGCTCTAGGGAAATATTATCAAAAACCCACTCTCGAGTTGTTTTGTGACTCTTTGATTAGAAAGAAAGATAAGCTTGTACAACTTGGAGTGATCAACACTATAGGTACCTACAAGAAAGACTTGGTTTCCCAGTAGAAAGATAAACCCAAGAATCCCAAGAAGCGACATCCTTGCCACAACAACAAGCAACATAAGGGTCCCAAACCCACTTAGACAGCTTCAACTCCTAATGGTGACAAAGGAGAAAAATCTAAAAATAAGAATATTGAAAAACATTGCAACTTTTGTGATAAAGATGGTCATGATGATTCCAAATGTTTCAAGAAGATAGTAGCTTTAGAAGCAACGATGAAGAAGCACAACATCAATATTGATTCTACTTCTTCTTCTTCTTCTCATGGACATGCACTTTCTACTTCTGGTTTCTCCTTCAATGCAACTTATTCTTCTCCTTCTAATGAGTGGATTATTGATTATGAAGCATCTTATCATATGGCGAAGGATAAAGACATATTTTCTGCTCTAAATGAATGTAACACCAAGAAAATATTTGTTGGTGATGATAGATCTCTTAGTGTTGTAGGATCTGGAATAGTTCAAGTAGATAATGGTCATTTCAATGTTGTCTTATGTGTTCTGAGTCTTTCTTGTAACCTTCTATCAATATATCAAATCACTCATTCAGGTGAAGGTAAAACTGTAGAGTTTTCGCCTCACCAAGTTGTAATCAAGGATCTAAAAGATCCTAAGCATGTTCTTGCAACTGGAATTGTTGATGTTATTACCAGGTTGTACAAGTTTAACAACTTTGGGTCATCATATTTTCCATCATTTTTTGTTGCTCATAGAAATGACTTGAGAAAAAATTGGCATGAGAAGTTTGGTCATCTAAACTATTTCTCATTGCAGCAACCATGTAATCAACAGATGGTGACTAGTCTTCCTGTTGTTTCATGTAGAGATGGTGTTTGTGTTGGTTGTGTTCTCGACAAACATCATCGGGACAGTTTTGAAAAATGTGTCGCTTGGAACACCTCGGTCCCTTTGCAACTTGTTCACAACGACTTGTGTGGTCCACTTTCTTCTCCTTTTTCTGGGTGCAATTATTTCTTAACTTTCATTGATGACTTTTCTAGACGTTCTTGGGTTTACTTATTAAAATTTAAGAGAAAAGTTTTTGACAAGTTTCTGGCCTGCAAGGCCCTTGTAGAAAAAAAGTCTGGACATCAAATTCAAAGGTTAAGAATAGATAATGGAGGCGGATATGTGAACGATGATTTTACAAGTTACTGCACTACATAGGGCATCCAAATGCAACATAGTGTTCCATATACACCACAACAAAATGGTGTTGTTGAGAGAAAGAACCACGCATTAAAAGAAATGGCTAATTGTATGATCCAATCTAAGGGATTAAGTCTAAAGTATTGGGCATAAGCCATCAACTATGAAAATTACATAGTAAATCACACTCCCAAAAAGGCTCTTAAAAATGACACCAGAAGAAGCATGGACTAAAATTAAACTAGATGTAAGTCACTTCCATGTATTTGGAAGTATAGCATGGGCTCATATTCCTGATGGGAAAAGGAAAGCATTGTAGCCTAAAAGTGAGAAGTGTATATTTGTTGGTTATTATGAAGATGCCAAAGGTTATAGACTTCTTCAATCACATTGTAATGAAATTATTTTTAGAAGAGATGTTAAATTTGATGAAAATATCTTGGCCTATGAGCCTAATTCGACGATTGTGCCTTCTTCGACCTGCGACCAATATTCAACGTTTGTTCTTTATTTTGTTCCTATTATAGTTTCTTCTTCAGATGATGAAAATAAGGATACAAATACACCTCCACCTTCTCACCTTCCTACAAATGAGTCCATTGAACTTGAACCAGCACCAACACCACCTCTTCCTAGATGTGTTGAAAACGAGAAGCAACTGGTGATCTTGTCGGTGATCCTTCAGATCAACGTAAGACATGTTCTCAGTTCCAACGAGCCTCTTCTATTTTGGATCAATTTTCAAAGAATCATGATCCAGATACATTTGCAGAAGCTTTGGGTCATCGAGATTGGGATACAACAATGAATGAAGAGTATCGTTCTTTAATGGAAAATGATACTTGGGATCTTGTACCTCTTCCAAAAGGAAGAAAACTTGTCACATGTAAATGGGTATATAGAACTAAGTATGCATCAGATGGAAGTGTTGAAAGACATAAGTCTCGGTTAGTTTCCAAAGGATTTTTCCAATTTTAAGGAATTGACTATAATGAAACATTTACCTTTGTAGGCAAAATGAATTCCATCCATCTTGTTATTTCCCTTGCTGCCTCACAAAAATGGGAGGTCCATCAGATGGATGTTAAATATGCCTTCCTTCATGGGGATTTACAAGAAGAAATATACATGGAACAACCTCTTGGCTATGTCCAAAATGACTCTATCCTTTTTTGTCGCCTTGAGAAATCTCTTTATGGTCTTAAGCAAGCTCCCCGAGCTTGGTATGCCAAAATGGACATCTTTCTTATTGACACTGGATTTTCTAGATGCCATTCTAATCCTAATGTATATACCAAGAAGGTAGGAATCCATCTCATAATCCTTGTCCTTTATGTTGATGGCCTTATCCTTACTGGTAGTGACTCAAAACTTTTAAACCATGTGAAAACCAACCTTAAGAAAAAAGTTGAAATGACAAACTTAGGTTTTTTGCACTATTTCCTTGGCCTCCAAGTTTTGCAAACCAATGAAGGAATTTTTATTTCCCAGTCTAAGTATGCTTGTGACCTTATTCATTGCTTTCAAATGGAAGATTGTAAACCATTCCCTTCTCCCTTCTAGTCTAGATTCAAGCTTGCTCCCACCTGTACTTCTCCCGAATTTGATGCTACCTTGTATCGTCAGTTAGTTGGTAGCCTCTTATACTTGACTTATACCCTACCTTATCTTTCCTTTGTTGTTGGTATTGTTTCCTAGTGTATGCAAACACCCCATGAAGGCCATTGTAAAGAAGCTAAAATGATACTTTTTTATGTCTGAGGTACAATTTATTTTGGGATACAGTACAGTTCATGGGGGGATCCTTTATTGGTTGGGTTTCACTGATTCAGATTGGGCCGGAAACCTTGATGATTGGAAGTCTACTGCAGGTTATGTTTTCAGCCTTGGTTTAGGACCTGTCACTTGGGCCTATAAGAAACAACATTCTATTGCACTTTCTTCAACAGAAGCAAAGTACCAAGCAACAGTAAATGAAAGTTAGGAAGCCTTGTGGATTTGACAGATCCTTTTAGAGTTTGGATTCTAGCATCAACATCCAACCATCCTTTGGTGCGACAATCATAGTGCCAAAAAGCTTGCCAAAGACCCAGTTCAACATAAACACAACAAACACATCTAGCTACACTTTCACTTCATCATAAAGCTCATTCATGATCAAGTTATTGAGGTGCTCTTTTTCACTACAGAAGATCAAGTTGCAGACATTTTCACAAAGCCTTTTATTGAAGCAAAGTTTTCCAAACTCTGATCTATGTTAGGAGTTCATGAAGTTGTCATTAAGGGGGGATAGGCTCTAATGCCTCCTTCCTTCTCCTATTGTGTCACTATTGTAAATACTTTAATCCTATCCCAAGTTGTTCTTAAGGGGGGATTTTAGGATATATAGACACTTAGGAGTTAGTTAAGATATACTTGGTCTAATGTGTCGTTAGGTAAAATTGTGTTTTTTAGTGTGTTTATTTAGTATGCATTTGTAGTTAGGAAATATGACGGTCACGATATGTTCCTGACATAGAGTGATCTGACAATTCATATTCTCCTCGATATTAATGACTACATTGATCCATGTCTTAACACCTGATTGATCCATGGTCTCTATTTAAAGAGCATGGAGGGTCATTTGTCAATGATCAATTGTGAGAAACTCTTTTGTAAAATCTCTATGTAATATTTTTCTTTTGCATTAATAAACTACTCCAAGTGTGTCACGTTGGCTGGGGCTGTGGATGTTTCCCCGTAGGGTTTTAACCACGTCAAAACATCGGTGTGTTGATATTTGATCTGGTTGTGTGATTGGTTACTAAAGGTGTTCATCCTATGTTGGAATACCTATGTTGTCAAACACAGTTCCTAAAAATGGTCCCTAAAATTCCCATCCCAACACCCCTCTACCCCTCTTGGGAAATTTTTAGATCCTTTTTCTCTCATCTCGAGGTTTTATTTTATAACCTCCAAGGAATGAGCTTCACTATGGGATCCTATATCTCCTTGTTCCTCAAATAAATTCATAGTTTTCTATAACACACCCACGATGGGGCGAAAATAAAAAAAATTGTCCTCCTTACAGAAACAGATCATTTCCCTCTACGATTCCTAATTTGGGAAGTTTGGGACTTAGCCCGACCCTCTAATCAAGGTTCTTTGATTCTCTAATTCAAAAAATACTTAGAGACCTTGATAGTCTCACCTCTTAATCAAACACAGGCCCTTTCGGATTCTGGTGTAGGTCTTATGATACCCGCGACCTTCTCCTTCGCACTTCAGCGAAGTCTCGGAGTTGGCATTAGCCCCTTTTATCTCGGCCCCTCCTCGGATGTGACCTTGGGTGATGACCTCACGCAATCACACAATTTTGGGCATGGCCAAAGGTGGTTTGAAACCAAACTACTTTTCGACCCGCAATTCTCCTCGAGCCTCCACATGTCCTTCTCCAAAACTGGGGTTTGGATTGCGGCCCGCCCTCAACTTTTTAAAGTTTGTGCACCTTTAATCCCCGCAATGATATGGGACCGTCGATCTCCCGATATTGACGGTATTGTCTGAACTGATGGTTCAGATCTACCTTTTTCAAATCCACGGACCAGATCTACCCCTCCTAAATCAACATATGTGATCTCCTTCGTGATTCCGGACTTCGGACTTTTCAAATCTCAAACCCTTCTTTCCTCCATACATCAATCTTCAGGAGTTGAGGATCTGTGGACACTTGTCCTCCTAATCAATGGCCCTGCTTCTACTTTGGATGTTTGACCTTTCAACTAGATCAACGGTCCTGTGGCCGTCTTCTCGATCAACGGTCAAGATCTCGTTCGGGTCTCCGTACTTCTGAGATCTCAAATCTCAAACCTCACCCTTTTTCCCAATGGCTTTTATCCGAAGGCTATAATACACTGATGTGTGTCCACTTGATTTGACGATCAAGGATTACTTTGGGCCTTTACCTGGAGTCCACATATTTGTTCCACCTGTCCTCTAGATCTGATGATCAAGGATTTCTTTGGGTCTTTACCCCGAGTCTGCAGATTCACGCCACGTCCCTTCTTAATATAACAGTTATGAATTACTTAGGGACTTTATCCGTAGTCCACAAATTCACACCACGTCTCTACTGAACTCTGATGGCTCAGATTCACTTCGAGTGATCCGACGCCTGATATTTACTTCGGACGATATGACAATTCAGATTCACTCCAACTGATCGGAAGATTGAGATTTACTTTGTCTCTCTGGCTCTTCGGACTTCGGGAGTCTCAAATATCAACTGAAAACTCTTGCACAGGTTTCCCCAGAGTCCACGATATGTCGCCACATGTCCCTCTAGATCTGGCGGTCCAAATTCACTTCGGGTCTTTGGGGTTTGGGAATCTCAACTTTCAACTGAGAACCCTCGAACATATTCCTCAGAAGTCTGTGATCTGTCACCACGTATCCCTCTGGATCTAGCAGTCCAGATTCACCTCCTGGTAATGGACAACCTCAAATTACTTTGGTACTTTAGAACTTTGGTAAGTTCCCTTCTCCTGTGTGTGCCAAGTGCTAAGGTTCATGCACCTTGCTTAGATCAGATGGATGTCAATCCTTGGCATTGTGATCCAATGGCCATTGTCACTCCTCCTCCTGATCTTTTGACTTACTCCGACTTAGAATATTTTCTAAGTGCTCAAAGGATTTGACCTTTGTTCCTCCTATGGGCCCGTCTCCTGGATTTCGTCTTCAGTCCTGAAAATGTTGTCTCTTTTGAGCTTGATCTCCTTGAATATTTCTCCATCCCACACACTCCTTTCATTTCAGGGATCACATCGAACTCAGATCGAAGGTCAACGATGATCGACGGTTCACAGAAATTGGGGGGGCCCAACATGTGTACTCTTTACCATATAATTTGACCTCTGCAATCTGGAAAGTGCTCACTTGATTTTGGTCTAACCAGGATCATTGATATTTCAGCCCATCGAGATCAATGGCAAGGGTGAACTAGTGCATACGTTATTTTAACTTTCGTGCTCCGCAGTGATTCCCCACCCTCAATCTTCATTCATAGATCAACGGTTCATAGCAATTGTGGGGTTCAACTTGACTATCGTGCAATTTGACATCTCAGAGCCTCTAGCTCCAACATTCCTAGACCCAAGTCACGTGGATCTTCATATAACTCCTGGGATATAATCCTAGCTCTTAGTCGGGTTTTTGGTTAAGGAATAGGTGCAAGTTCAAAGTCTCCTAGACTACTGGTCTGAAGGGAACACCTTCCCAACTCATAGATCTTTAAGCTCTTAATCAAGGCAAAGTAACTTGTGAAGTTACCAAAATGGTAGCTATTCCCAGAGGCTTTCTCTGACTCTGGAACGGTGATGTAAATTCATGGGGAAAATGCCTTCAAGTTATTAAACTGGGATGTATGGAAATTCAAGAAGAAATATAGGTTCTCAAGGGAACGAACGCATACTCATAAATTAATCATTTAATATAGAGAAAGAACCCTTTATAGACATGTAAATACTCACATGCATCCATTATTTACAATTCAAAGCATAAGGCAAGAAAACACTTATCAAAACCATAGAGTGTGATGTGATTGTTGAAAGGGGTGCTTGTTTCCACCCAACCATAGGCTCAGTCACTCCCAATGGATTTATCACTGGCCATCTCTGAGCTTAAGCCACGATGCTTTGAGATTCAATCTCTTACTTCCATCTCAATGGAAGTTAGGGACGAAGGTTACTCTCCTTCTCCCAATACAGAAATAGATAAGGATGAAGGTTAGTCTCCTTCTGGCTCAATCTCTATTTTATGTAATCAGAACTCATTGTTCCTCTTGCAGTCCTTCCTCGGACCTGAGAGTTTCTGCTCTCGTATATGCATTTTCTCGCAAGTCTTCCTCTGCTCACCACACTTTCTTCCTTACCTTCCTTAGTAAGATTGTGTGTGGCTCGAATTCCCAGTCCATGGTCAAGTCTAGAAGCCTTACGTATGGGCAGTCTGCCCCATCCCCTCATTAACTCTTGAGGATGTCTTCCCATCTACCATCCCAACTGTAATTCATTCCTGGGTCATAGGGTTGTTCTGATCTGAGAAATTAATTCTGGCATGGTACTGGTTCAGTGGAGGTTAATGCAACCATTATGGGTCCCCTCCACCACCTTTCATAGAATTTGTGGTTTTCTCTTAGCACATCCCCTCTTTCAGTAGTCATGCAGCACATAACTAATTTCTATTAAAATAACAGAATTTACATTCATTGACCTTTTGTACAAAGGTCCACCAAATCAAACATTCACACTTTTAGGTTTGCCATAGTTCCTTGGCCAATATAGTTATATTTATAAATTGGGGGAAACAAGGTGTTACAATTCCCTCTCCCTTAAAGGAACATCATCCTCGATGTTCTACATGTCAACATGACATGTATGTATAGGAGTAAACAAAATCAGATATGCATGTCTCATGGAATCCTCCATTTCCCACGTAGCCTCATCTGGGCCAAAGTGTTTCCACTGCACCTTGACCTTTGCAATGGTTTGGTTCCTAAGTGAGGTTTTCTTCCTGTCTAATATGCATTGGGGTTCTGGCAAGAATTCTCCCTCTGGCTCCACCTAGATCACAGACCATTCAATTATATGATTAGCATCATGTACATATTTCTTCATAAATGAAACATGAAAAACATCATGTGCCTTTACAGTGGGAGGGAGTGCTAGCCTATAGGCTATAGGTCCCACTCTATCTAAGACATCAAAGGGTCCACAATACCGAGGTGCCAATTTTTCACAGGATCCCATTCTCAGGGAACTCTTCCTGGGTCTAACTCTGAGATAGACATGGTCTCCAGTCTTGAACTCTCTGGGAGTCCTCTTTCTATTGGCGTAACTTTTCTGTCTATCTTGAGAAATATTCAGATTTTGTCTTATATGAACCACTTGTTGTTCCATTTATTTTAGAATGTTGGGTCTGATTGTAATTCTATCCACTGGGTTACTCCAGCTGATTCAAATCTTGCATTGTCTACCATAGAGGGCTTCAAAAGGGGTCATCTTCAAGGATTCCTGATAACCGTTGTCGTAGGTAAACTCTACCAATGGTAGGTAGTCTTCCCACTTCTTAGGTTGATGAATTACATGCATCCTTAGCATGTCTTCTACTATTTGGTTCACTCTTTCTATGTTTCCATCAGTTTGAGGGTGATAAGCTATGTTGAACAACAATTTTGTCTCAAAACCATCCATTAGGGATTTCCAAAAGCTTGAAGTGAATTTGGTATCTTGGTCAGATACAATTTCCTTGGGCATGTCATGCAGTCTAAATATCTCCTTCATGAAGATGTTGGAAATATATATGGCCTTGCAAGTTGATTTGATAGGAAAAAAATGAGAAGACTTACTAAGTTTTTCCACCACAACCATGATGGCATCATTTTTCCTGGTTGACTTTGGTAATCCGGTGATGACGTCCATGGAGATGGTTTCCCATTTCCATTCTGGGATCGGTAGGGGCTGTAAAAATCTTGTTGGATGTCGGTGTTCTGCCTTAACTTGCTGGCATTCTAGGCACTTAGCTAAATAGTTAGCTAAGTCTTTCTTAGATCTAGGCCAATAGAATTGTTTCCTAGTGGTCGTGATCATATTTTGATATCCTGGGTGACCAGTATATGGTCTCTTATGTAGTTCATCAATTATGAATGATTTGGATTTTATGAGAAAAACGAAATGAATATAGAGTATTACAGGTGCTTAACACAAAATAACAGAGATACAATAAAGTTGGTTTTCTGTTCAATAAGGAAATAAGTTGAAACTGTAAAATGCAGCGGAAACAAGCTTGTTGGAATGGTGTCGGCTTATCTCTGAGAAGAGATGTGACAGTTGCGCTCATTCGCAAGAAGATGATTACAATGAGGCTCTGAAGGTATTTTTACAATAAACAGGAATTCCAGAAACCCTATACATCCAAAAACCTAACCCTAGGAGATGAAGCGCCAAAAGTCATGTGGGCCCCGTTTGGGTAAGTTAGTACATCAACTTCCCAGCGTCGTAACTTTTGCATACGATCTTCGTTTTAGGCGTATGATAGCTCGTTGGAAAGGTATCTTCGAGGAGATTCATTTTTGGGTCTCAATCATTCCTTTATCTATCATTGAGAAGATAAATCCCGAAAAACCTTCATTTAGGCCCTCAAAATGGAGCCGGAAGTTAAACCTGCTAAAAATAGTAAATTGCCAAAATTGTCAGAAAATTGTTTTGAGCCAGTTGGAAGAGGTGGGTGGCCATCGTTATCCACCTAGATCAATCCTCCCTCCTTAGGAATAAATGGTCTCCATTACGTTGAGTTCCCCCATCAGATGAGGAAATTTCTGGTGAATTTGGCCCCGGGTGAGCCACTTTCCTTGGTGCAGGAGCTACCCTGCTTTGACGACTCGATAAAGATGGATCCTTTGTTGTCGAGTGCCCTTGATCTGTGTGTCCACAATATGATCATTTGATTCCTATTGTATGCAGTCGAGGTTGAGCTCTATTGGTTTCAGCTTCTTTGCTACATCCGAGGTGTCCAATAATGGTGGGAAATAAGGGCGAAGGAGATCCACTTTGAACACTGGGTGCAGGCCAAGAAAAGGAGGAATGTTGAGCTCAAAATCATTATCCCCCATGTCCTTGGTGATGGTGTATGGCCCATAACAAAGTGGGTGAATCTTCTGATGGGGTCCTATAAGGCGTTCTTTCTGCAAGCGTAACCAAACTTTGTCGCCCACCTGAAACTTATGTGGCACCCGATGTTGATCATGGCATTGCTTGTACTTGTCATTGGACTTCTGTAGGATATCCTGAACCTATTGGCAGATGTGTTGGATCTGCTCAATGAACTAGGTGGATTTGTCAGCTTTAGTTGGAGCAAGACATGATTTGGTCGAGGTGACTGCAAGGGGAAGTGAAACATCTATGGGACCCAATGTTTGGAATCCCAACCCCACTTGAAAGGGGTTGTGGTCAGTTGAGCTATGCAGGGCTCGGTTGTAGCTATGTTGGACATAGGGAAGGCTCTCATCCCATGTGCGAGGGTGCTTCGAATTATACATGCGAAGGATATGCACAATCATTCGATTGACGAAATCGGTTTGGCCATCTATCTGGGGGTGGAAGGTCGTGGATTTGGTGAGCTTGGTATCTAGTGATGACCAGAGGCTCGACCAGAATGTGCTGAGAAATCGACTATCCCAATCTAAGACAATCGTTTGTGGGATTCCAAAATGTACCCAGACTCATTCAAAGAAGATCTTGGCAGTGGCCTCTGTTGTGATGTTCTTCTTGCAGGTAACTAGAATCACCATCTTAGAATCAACAACCACAAAAACACAGTCATTTCCCCACTTGGTGGATGGGAGGCCCAGCATGTAGTCCATTGAGATGGATTCCCATGGCCTTTCAGGAGTAGGAAGAGGGGTGTACAAGCCTTGTTTCTTAGTGGTCGGTTTGGCAATAGCGCAGGCATTGCAGGACCTGATATACTTGTTGACCTCCTGTCGAAGTTTCGGCTAGTAGAAATGTTTTTGTAGCATCATCACTATCTTTTCGACACCAAAGTGTCCTGCCACCCGACTGTAGTGGGATTCCCATACCAGCTTCGCTCGCTTTCTTGATGGAACATAGATATGGCCGAGACGACACAACAACCCATCCTGAAGATGGAAATTATCGACAACTGCGTTTGCACCCAACATTTGGTAGGTGATGGTGAAGTCTAGGTCTGTCTCATATAGTTGGGGCCATCCAGAGGTCTCATGGCCATAGGATTCTAGAACCATGGTGAGTGTCGCGACTGGTAGTCTGTTGAGGCAATCAGCGACGCGATTGGTGCTTCATGTTTTATATTTTATGTTGAGGTGGAATTTCTGCAAGTATGTGGACCACTTTTGATGGTCATCATTCTACAATTTTCCTTGTGTTTTCATTAACTGCAGTGGCTTATGATCAGTGTGGATGATTGTCTCCTTCCCAAGAATGTAATGTCTCCACTGGCAGCAGGTTTTCACAAAGGAGTACATTTATTTGTTGTAAGTAGGGTACTTACGGACAACATCTGATAGTCTCTCACTATGATAGGCCACGAGGTGGTCGTGCTAAGTGAGAACAACGCCCACTGCATAGTCTAAATCATTTGTCTCAATCTCAAAGGGTTGTTGCAGGTCTGGTAGTAAAAGTACTAGAGCTGAGCACAAGCGCTACTTCAAATCATCGAATGTTTGTTGTTGGGAACGACCCCATGCAAATTTCTCCTTACCACCACCCCTGGTTATTTGTTTAAGGGCCCATCTAATATGGGAGAATCCCAACATGAACCTGTGGTAGAAATTTCCAAGGCCCAAGAAGCTCTGAAGCTCAGTGAGTGTGGTTGGGGCTGGCCAGTCATGGATGAATTGGATCTTGTATGCATTCACATGTATGCCATGTTGATCAATTATGTAGCCCAGGTAATGGACCCTATCCATGTCAAAGGATAATTTTTCCAAGTTGGCATATAACTTATGTTACGCAGGGTGTGCAGAACCTGTTGAATATGCTGCAAATGTTCGGACCAAGTCTTGTTGTAAATAAGAATGTCATCCAGATACACCACTACAAAATTATTGGTGAATGGTCACAGGATATCGTCCATCATCCTCATGAAAGTGGCTGGAGCATTTTTCAAACCAAAGGGCATGACCAACCATTCAAAAAGGCCTTCCTTTGACTTGAAGGTAGTTTTCCATACATTTTTTTGTTCTATCGGGACCTGGTGGTAGCCAGACTTCAGATCAATCTTACTGAAGTATTCGGTCCCCATGAGTTGATCAAGGAGTTCATCGATTTGTGGAATCGGGTACCATTTCTAACTGTGATTTTATTCAGACCCAGTAATCAATGTAGTGTCGCCAGGTTCCATCTTTCTTTTGTACCAGTACGATTGGGCTCCCACAAGGTGATGAGATGGGACGGATGTGCCCCTTGTGGAGAAGTTCTTGGATCTGTCGCTTGATCTCCTCATTATCTAACAAAGAGCGATGATAGACTGGCCCATTGGGCAGTGGTGCGTCGGGGGTCATATCGATGGGGTGCTTGACCTGATAGTGCAAAGGTACCCCAATAGGTGAGGAGAAGATATTTGAGTATTCTTCCACGACCTTATCTACTTGCTTCTGCTGTGTGGAGAGGTCAGCCATAGAGACCCTGGATGTGGCTATGATCTTTCGCTTATTCTGAGAGCGAATCATGAAGAAGACAAGCTTCCCCATATAAGAGATGACCTTCCTGCATTTCTTAGTAGAGATCAAGAAAATAGCACTAGGTGGGACTGCCTCGGGTATCCTGTATAATTTCCTGTTCAAAGT